>JASAND010018467.1:0-13112 GCA_030248195.1 Trissonchulus latispiculum
TTGAAACGCCATAAGTTTCGCATTTTTATGAGTTGGAAAGAGCTTTATACATCATTTTAAAGCTTATAATCTGTAGAATCTCATGAGAGTACGAAGCAAATAAAAATTCGCAAAAAATAGCTAAAATTTTCTGACATAGTGACATCTGACAGGCTGAGTATAGACCAAAAATTTTTGAACATCGATTTCTCAAAACTGTGGAATCAGCCAAAATTTTTTCTTGTGCTGTCCTATAAAGGACATGCGGGCCGAGGGACATTTTTTTGGATTTGGCTTAGCAGGTCTTAACGGTCAAGAAAATCCATTAAATGTGCGGTGACACGAAATTTCTCAACTTTGCATTGAGTTTTCTCGTAACTGGAGATGTTTTAACTCAAACGAAGAAAAATGTCCCTCCGCAATAGTGCGAATTCTCATTTTGCCAAAAATCACGCGAATCCATTGGGTAGTTTTTGAGGAATCGATGTTCAAAACAAAATAATCGCAGTTTTGCCAAAATGGTTTTTCGACCAAATCTCTAGCTTAGAGCAACACACTCCGGCTAATAGGCATTGATAAAATGTGCAATGAGACTGTGTATCGATCGAGTATAAATAAACCAAAATTGTCCGTACGATTTGGCAGTAATTTTGAAAAAAACTGATTTTCTCGAAAACGTCCATTTTTGGACCCCAAAAATCGTTTTTTGCTTATACTGACTTAACCATTAGAGATAGCTCAAAAGTTGTAAAAGCAAAAATGTTCATTTTTCCGCCCTCTTTCCAGCCATACCAACCAATCTGGTGTCTCGACTATGGGCTGAGAGAATAATGGTAAAAACCAAAAATTTCTTATCTTTGCACCTACAAATGCGGGACTGGTCTTAGAATGTTAAAGAGCACCGAAATAGTATATCTGAAAAGTTTCATCCACTTCCATAAAGAATTAAAGCCTATAGGGTCAAATTTACACAAAGCGATACCAGCACCTTAAGAGAATCAATGAAGTTCTGGATGCTCTTGGCGGAGCGCGGTACTTCACCACACTAGACATGGCTAGTGGCTACTGGCAGATACAGATGGCAGACCAGGATGCTGACAAAACAGCTTTTTCTACTCTCTATGGGCTCTACGAGTTCACCGTGATGCCCTTTGGTCTGTGCAATGCTCCGGCTACTTTCCAGCGTTTGGTTGATGTGGTTCTTTCAGGACTACAGTGGCAAATCTGCCTTGCATATATCGACGACATCGTCGTGTTCTCTTCTGACTTTGACAAACACCTGGAAGATCTGGAATCAGTATTCACTAGACTGCAAGAAGCAAGCAAGTGTACATTTTGTCAAGAAAAAGTGGTATACCTTGGCCATCAAGTGTCAAACCAAGGTATTGAACCTAATCCGGAAACAGTAGAAAAGGTGAAGAACTTTCCCCGTCCTACATCAGTAGCTGAAGTACGATCTTTTATTGGGCTTAGTTCTTACTACCGCCGCTTCATTGCGGGTTTTGCCTCGATATCATATCCTTTGAACCAGCTTCTGAAAAAGAATACCCCTTTCCAATGGTCAGATGAATGTGAAATTGCCTTCACCACCCTGAGGGAAAAACTAATATCGAATCCAGTTTTGAATTTTCCTGACTTCACTAAACCATTCATAGTCACAGTGGATGCCAGCGGCGTAGGTCTCGGTGCCGTGTTGGCGCAAGAAAAAGAAGGCTTGGAACACCCTGTGGCTTATGCTTCACGAACGTTGAATGAAGCTGAACATAACTACACTATCACTGAACAAGAATGTCTAGCCGTAGTCTTTGCTGTCAAAGCATTTCGCCACTACTTGTATGGCCATAAGTTCACGCTGGTGACCGATCATCAGGCCTTGAGATGGCTGCTGACCACCAAAACCTCTTCAGGACGAATTGCTCGCTGGGCACTCGCTCTGCAGGAATACGATTTTGATGTGAAACATAAACCTGGACGTAGCAACAAGGTAGCTGATGCCTTATCTCGTATGCCTGCCAACACCTGTAGGCCACACAAACAGGGAATGAGAGAAAATGAAATGATGGTGAATGCTAGTGTGGCAGCTTGCCAACTGAACCGCTCTTGCGGCATCTCTACCATTATCTGTGAAGAATCAGACGCCGAACTGCAGCAGATAAAGAAAGACCAACAGAATGATCCTGATTTTTCGGACATGATTCAGTATCTCCGCGACGGTACAATTCCAGAAGATCCTAAGAAGGCAGCCAATGTTATCCTTGCGTCTCCTCGATACACCCTTAAATCTGATGTGCTAGTTCATATTTATCCAAAGTTCTACCCCAGAGGAGTCATTTGTGAACAAATTGCCGTCCCCCGTAATCATCGATTGCGGCTGATGGAGAGTTACCATGACGAACCAATGGGCGCGCATCAAGGATTCAGTAAGACGTACTCGCGGATTCTTGAAAAATATTTCTGGCCAACTATGCATGCCGACATCAAGAAATATTGCGAATCTTGCCATGGATGTCAAGCCAGAAAAGATCCAGTGCGACCATCAAGGGCGCCTCTTGTGTCTATTCCAGTTGGAGGTCCCTTTGACTGTGTCGGAGTGGACATCCTTGGACCTTTTCCTATGTCACAATCTGGAATGAAATATATCATAGTCTTCATGGATTACTTCACCAAATATCCAGAATGTGCCGCTATCCCGGACCAGACAGCAGAAACAGTGGCTAAAATATTTGTGGCGGATATCCTTTGCCGCCATGGTGCTCCCCGGCGTCTGCTGTCAGACAGAGGAACCAATTTCATGTCGGATTTGCTGAACAATGTTCTGGTTTTATCCGGTACTAAGAAAGTTTCAACAACGCCATACCATCCGCAAACAGATGGCATGGTTGAACGATTCAACCGCACTCTACTGAGCATGTTGACTACCTATGTCAACACCAGCAACACAGACTGGGATGTGTATCTACCACTTGTGCTGTTTGCCTATCGTAGCGCGAAACACGACAGTACTGGCGTATCGCCATTTCAAATGGTGTATGGTCGTACACCTCTCTATCCTGTCGATGTCAGCTTGGTATTGCCAGACATCTCGTACTCTGACGAACCCTCCTACGCTCGGCAGTTGGCATCCCAGTTGCAAGCAGTTTGGAGTATAGCCTCTGATCAAATCTTGTTGGCACAGGATCGTCAGCGACACTACTATGACCGCTCAGTGCGGACGTTGGACTATAAAATTGGCGACAAGGTTCTGATACATTACCCAAAAAGGAAGAAGTTAGCCCTCAAATGGCAAGGTCCTTTTGAAATTATTGATATACGGTTTCCTGATGTTTCTGTTATACCCTGCCACGGCCGACGGAATCATTCTCAAATCGTGCATACTAACCGGATAAAACCTTACAAATCTACTTTTGTGCCGCCTATTGCGGAAGAGCAAGATGTCCCAGATTTTTCATTGGAACCGCGCCAGCTAGATATTTCACAGACACCGGAAAACGAAGAATTTTCGAATTATGCAATTTCGAAAACTCAGCCCCAACTGAATCAGCCCTACGAACGACGGTATCCTGCCCGAGAACGCCGTGCACCTAACCGATATTCTCCTCATTAGCCTGCTTTATCCCTAAACTCATAATTTATCCAAATTCACTAACATTATATAGCTACTATTTGGAATTTGTACATTCTCCATATATATATATATATATATTATATATAGGCCCATATCTATTTCTAATTGAACTCTTCTTCTCTCTGTAACAATATTTCTAACAAATTTCGCCGCTGGCACTGTTTTGTTTTCAATTCCAATCCTGCAACATCAAGAATGAGCAATTTTAATCGGTAGAATTATGAACCGCAAGTCTCCATTATAAGTCATAAACCTATATTCCTTTTAAACTGCAACATCAATCAAACAGTCTCTTTGATTTGCCGCATTAAATTACGTTGACTACTTACTGGACACTATATACTTACAGACATTGGAAAATTCCACATAGTTTCTTATTACGAAGTTTTTCTTAGAAAGTTCAACCATCCTACTCAGCAGTGTTGTTTTCTGGTCCAGTTTATCCCTAGTTCACTACCCCAAGTTTTCTGAATTCTCTTAATATTATGCGCCTGACAGTACAATGTAACAATCCTGCTTGCCGGGCTAGATATGATATGGCAATTTCCGGCATATCCGGTCTTTCCGGTGACGCTTCTGACATTTGTGACTATTGCGGCTACCGGCTGGAATTTGCTTATGGGAGAGCTATTCAGCCGTTTCAACCCTCCATGGGCTATGCGTCAGGTGCCCTACCCTCCGTTCAGGGAGACTCACTTCCGTTTTCATACGGTCATCCCGCGTCTACACCAGTGCAGGTCATTCCTGGTTATCCCGGGCCTTACCTAAGCCATCCTCCGGGGTTGGTACACCCTGCTGCCTACCAGGCGGGGTCATTGGTGGGTTATCGGCCTCCGGTTCCAAGGTCGCCCCTACAAATCTCTGAAGTGGGGCCCAGTCTGCAGGGGGACTTTCGCCCTACTCCCCGGGCACCCGCGGTGCCCCCGGTGCGCCTAACGGTGGGGAGGCCGTCCCAGCCTCCTTCCGTCAGTTCCACTCCCAGCCAGAACCCGGCCAGGTCTGTCACTGCCACCCCTGTCCAGGACGAGGGTGTTTCTCAGGTTTCCATAACCCTCCAAGACACCCCTGAGTCGGCCCGGGTTCCCATCGGAAAGGCGTTCCCCGTGGCTCCTCCTAGTGGACCGCCCCCGCAACCTAAGCTTCCGGACCAAGGTGCCCCGGACGTGGGAGGTAGTAATACCGCGGTCCCTCAACCGGTTAAAGCGGGTGCGGACAGTGGGTCCCGTGTGGCTCCTGAACCTTCTCAGGTTTGCATCTACATGGGCCTACCGGACTCCAACCCTCCTACTCCCTCCGGGTTAAGTGGGGAGGACGCGGAATTGGAATTTGGGACAGGGCCTGATTTATGGGCGGCAGCCCTGGAGAGTCGCGATCTCCAGATGGGGGACTCCGCCAATCCTTCTCCCCCTCCGGCCAAACAACCTCGCCGTGGCCCCTGCCCTGACTGTGGAGTTCGTTCGGACACCTGTCTCTGTCTCAGGTGTAACCGCTGCGGAAAGAGCCTTTTGGACCATGAACTTTGCCCCGCCCCTTTTTGCGGTTCCTTCGTGAGACGGGGTCCCAAGGCCGATTGCGACGACTGTTACGAGGATCGGTCGTCGGCCACACTCTGCCTGTGCATCACAGTATGCCTGGCGTGCTTCCGTGGCAATTGCACCTGCAATTCTCCCCGCCGGGAAATGACTACCGTGGACTGGCAGCAAGAATTGGGCCACTCTGACCGTAGAACGATCCAGTTCTACTTCACCACCTCAACGCCCGTTCCCAACAACCTTCGTATCCGGTGCCCTATGGACTCCGAGGACCTTCAGGAGTACCTTTACATCCGCACCGTGGAGTTGGATGCCCGACTCAAATCTCTCGGGTATGCCTCCCCGGTGACCTCTGACCACATCCCAATCTCCAAATGGCCCAACCGGGCCCGCTTCTCCAATGCGGTCCAGATTTTCCATTCGGCCGTGACCTCTGGGGATCAGGGTGCCTTTCTGGTGGAAGTATTGGGGGCTTGGTTGGCGTATCAGGTGGATGCCGAGACTACTGGACGGTTGCAGACCTTGTCCGAGGTCGCCTTTCTCCTGGTGGGTCAGTCCTACGGCTCTGACGGCGCGGGACCAAGTCGTCGTCAACTTTCCGCGGCGGCCCAACGAGCTATGACTATCTGCAACATGAACCAGTTCAACATCCGGGCTGTGTTTGATCTGGTTCACGGCCTATTGGTGGACAACTGCTACAGCCGGGTGGAGGATGCCGTGAAGCGCGTCCTTCGCAGGGGCATGGTCAATCTCCTCCGGACCCGGACCTTTCGACTGGTTGGTCGGGCGTCCCCAGCTGACAATTACTACGTCTACTACATGGTAGACACAAATGGACATGTGGCGGTGGTCCATGCCCGCCGGCCTACCTAGCCTAAACCTCACTAGACTGGACCAGTCTGACTGGTTTTCTTCCAGCCATTTGTTTTGTATATATAGTCTGTAGTGCTGACACGTGACGACATTAACAGTAATTTCAATTTTCAGTTTTTTCTGGTATTTTACGCGGGGAGTGCTTTTTGTCCGTCGAGGCGAATGTAGCATTCCAAAAGTAGCTTCTAAACAAAATTTCAAACTTGTTACACTGTAGTTTAAACATCCTTTTAAAGTGTAATTTCAAATAGTTATTTTGCATCTAAACTGTCAACCTTAGTTTCATAAATTATTCTTTTAATTTCACCCCACACCCTACATTTCTTACACGTTTGTTATGCTCCAGTTAACATTAAAATCCGTTTTTGTCTTTTCGCAACCTACTTTTCACCCCAAAATTTGTCCTATAAAAACCCTAAATTTCTTTCATCGGGGCTTCTTTTCGTTCTTGCAATCTCTGAACTTACGTCTAATATCAATACACATTGCTCTTCTAGCAACTTAACTATGCTACAATCATCTCTTCTGTCCCTCCCTCTTAAGTGAGGATGCCTGTACTGATTTGCATTACTCCTCTTAAGTGAGGTTACTATTAGTTATAACTGTTTATACTCCTGTCATCTAGTGCATTTCTCCCTCTTAAGGTGGTGATTCCTTTTGGGCACATATTATTGGTTGACGGTTCAAATCAAGACGAAATTTGATGAAACTTTCCAAAATAAGTTCTTTTAGCATTCTAACACCCTCCGCGCAATCCCGCTTCAAAACTTCGACGACTCCGTTCAGGGTGGTTTTTGTCAATTTTTGACAGTTAGGCAGTTGCTACACAGCTGTGACTATACTCATTCGAAAGATCTTGTCGAGCTCTACATTTTTGCTTTTTGAAGCTCCTTTCTAGCTTTTCTCTATAGTGAGATATTGCTGATTTTCTTATTTTGGCGTTAAAAACCGGTCATTTTTGCAGAAATCAAATAATCCGCCATTTCTTGAGCTACGCAAGCCGTAAAATTAAACAAAGCGTGCCAATTTGAAGGTCTCGTCGAGGCCGATTATCCGTGATATTATAATCTTCTAACTGCTTCCCGTACGCTGCAATCATAAAAAACGTAGTTTTTGCAAAAACATGACCTAATTTTTTCCAGTGATTGTGGAGCATTCACTATGCAAGCTAGAGGGTTGCCACTTACTGGACGTGTTTTACGTAAAAATACCCAGGGACCCTTTTTTAGTTGTCCCGATTGCTGCTTTCTAGCTAAAGTGGTCGCTTGCCAAAGTTGGGAAAAGTAGGCAAAATCCGGGTTGCGCTTACATTTTAGCTAATTTCTTTATAACGAAGAGCGGTTTCATAATAATTAAAAAAGGGTCCCCAGCTATTTAGTAGTGGAATCGAATGATGTGGCTGACGCCTCATGAAAAAATTTACTTTAGTCTGCAAAAAATCTGGAAAATTAAATTAATTCGAAAATGCAGTAAAATAATTTCCAAGAACTAAAGTTAGGTTTACTATATTCAATAGAAAGAGAAAATGTTAAGCTCCATTTCAATATAAAAATGGCTTCTTAACTCCAAGGAATGAATGAGTAATAAGGGTTCAAAGTTGATGTCTCTAAAAGGAATCACCACCTTAAGTGAGGTACCTTGCCGTATTAATAAACTGTCTAACTCTACGCTACCTCAGACACCACTTCGCCACGTTACATCTGGAAAGAATATTGTTTCAGCAATAGTAGTTTTGTTGCATGTCAATTATTTCCTATAGCCAAGCAGAGTTTCAATTATGGAGGTTGAATGTGAGTTGAAATATCCAGCGAGGCATAGAACTCACTGCACTACTCAAGGATTTTCCCCTTATGCAGGTTCCAAATATACAAATTTGCAAAATAGGTTGAGCAGTACATAGAAAGTAGAAGAAAAGTTCGTGCTCTTGATTCGAACCTTATGTATACAAATCTCTGAGAGCAGCTCTGGCAGAACTGTAACACTTGTTTTGTTATACCAGTTTTGTTTCCCCATCTAAACTGACATCCTTTAAGGTGAAGAGTCTGACAAAATGCCTATCAGGTTATGTTTGAGAAACTTAAGTTTACAGATGAGCAATAATTTAAGACAGCAAACCATCTGTGCAATACCGTTTTTACTTTCATAAGCATATTTTTAATTTCAGATGCAAACAATTGTTACGACAGCAATCGAAAGTGTTGGTTAGATACGACTGAATGCGCTGCACCAGGGATATATCAAGGTAATAAACAGACAACAGCTTCGGGTTTGCAGTGCCAGAAATGGTCAGATCAATCTCCACAGCAACACCATAAAGGATTGCAGTTTGGCAACGACAACTCCTGCCGAAACCCTGATAACACTGTCGACGGACCGTGGTGCTACACGATGGACCCAAACACTCGATGGGAGTTCTGTTTCGCTGTCTGATCGCCGTTGCCAAAGGTTGTTAAGCCTCCACCTCCACAATCCGTCAAATTCTACAGATACTGGAACCCTGGATCATCGGATCACTTCTACACGTCCAACTTCGGGGAACTGGGCAACGGAAGAGGTGGCTGGCGACTGGAGGGCAACTACCATACCTTCTCCAAGCAGTATCCCGGAACAGCTCCGTTCTACCGCTACTATCGACATGATACTGGCGATCATTTCTATACCAGGAATGCGAACGAAATAGGCACAACTCAACCAGGCGCCGTAGGAAAGCACCTGTATAAGTCTGAGGGCATTGCGGGTTATTGCTACACCCAACCCCATCCTGATGCCATACCACTGTACCGCCGGTGGAGCCTGGGCGCATCCGACCATTTCTATACTACTAATGCTGCTGAGGCCAATAATGTCCTCAGACATGGATACGCAAATGAAGGCATCGCTTGTTACGTTCCGAAAAACTGATATGATAAAAGTAGTGGTAGTAATGGTGTAGTAACGAGTATACGGTACATAGCGTAGTACAGTACAGTACAGAAGTATAATGTATAACAATAGCAAGCATATACAATACATGGTAAAGTAAGTGAGCTGATACGATAGTTAGTAGGCGTTGATTTGTGAATCTATCATAATAACGAGGACTGGAACAAGTGTGATTTATGAATTACGGCAGTCAAACATCAGCAGCATAAAGAAATGACGAAAAACGCTTGCCTGCAGTCGCTTTAGTCCGAAACAGGAGAGAACCAATGGGCGCGGTGAGTGCTCTTACCCTGGGAGAGACTATTCCCTGGATAAGAGCGCTCACCGTTCCCATTTTTTCTTTCCAACTAAGGCTTTGCCTTAGTGGCTGCAGGCAGGCGTGTTTCATTATATTCTTTTGCCTAATACTTGTAGCCTAGTACTTTTGCCGAACACTAATACGTCTCCTAGCCTGCGTTTACTATATTTTCATAAAGTAAAAGCAGTCTGACTAGCCCACGGCGTTTCCTCGAAACCATGAATAAACACTACCGAAATTGTGGGTTTAACACGAAAATCTAGTCACTTCCAAACATTCGCGCTCAAAGTTTGCTGCATTCCGATTGGTCAATTCTGAGTTTGTTAGCAATAGTTTGCTTCAGTTTGTCAGTCCATGTTTGCTCGTATGAACGGACGAGTCAGTGACAGTGTGACACAATCAGAGCAAACCAATGTTTGCTCCAGTAGTCCAGTTTGCCCGTGTATCCCAGCCTTAACAGGTTCAAAGTTTCAAAGAAACAGGTTACGCGCATTGTTACAATAAAAGCGAACGTACTTTTTTAATAGCATTGGGTGTTGACCTCACTTCACATGCATCCCACTCGGGATATAAAATTGTGGTACAGGGATTAGCCGTTTCCGAATTCAGGCAATGCCGTTTCTGAAAGGTTTTGAAACAGTGCAGAAAGTTATGTGATAACTCTCAAAGTTTTCAAATTTATCGTCAAGTGTTGCAGAGATATTTTTAATATATTTTAAGACGATCAATCAATCGACGTCGAAGTCACTCCTCAAGGTTCAACGATTCCAATTTGTTGTTGTTGTTGTTGTTGTTGTTGTTTGCTGCATTAGACATCACAATGTGATGATCATCACCCGAAGGGGCAAAGTGTTAGCCAGGAAACTGGCCCCGTAAGGTTGGTCAAAAACAACTCAACCAAGTTGCCAGAAGGAGTCTCAAAGCCTGGTCGACGTCACGACCGATGACGTCTCCTCCTTTTTCAGGATAAGTAAGCTTATCTAAGGAATAAGCTTATTCCCTCCCAGTTATGCTTATTACTAATACCAAGAGTACATAATAGATAAGAGTAAGAAACTCTTACGCTAGCATGTACAAATTATGTAAGGTATGCTCGGTTCATTAACTCGGGACCCCCCCCCCGAAACTTTCGGGGGGGGGGTCCCACTTTGCACTAACTACACGCTTTCATATAAGCGTGTGTCTGCTCGCTGATTGGCCCGTTAGCCTTAAGGCTTATTGTAGGCAATTTATTAGTTATTTTAATTAATTAATTATAACTTTAATCAGGTTAATGCAATTAAAAAACTAATTTGACAATTTTGTAGCATTTTTTCTGCTCTTTCCAATGATATAAAAACTGTTGCATAATACAAAATTCGAAGGAATGCAACGTGCAACAGTTTTTATATCATTGGAAAGAGCAGAAAAAATGCTACAAAGTTGTCGAATTAGTTTTTTAATTGCATTAACCCTATTAAAGTTATAATTAATTAATTAAAATAACTAATAAATTGCCTACAATAAGCCTTAAGGCTAACGGGCCAATCAGCGAGCAGACACACGCTTATATGAAAGCGTGTAGTTAGTGCAAAGTGGGACCCCACCGAAAGTTTCGGGGGGGGGGTCCCGAGTTAATGAACCGAGCATACCTTACATAATTTGTACATGCTAGCGTAAGAGTTTCTTACTCTTATCTATTTTGTACTCTTGCTAATACCAGGAGTACATAACGATAAGAGTGTGACAGCGTCACATTCTATGCAATGAAGGCAAAAACTATGCGATGCGCGCTAACGGCTTACCCCCCCCACAAATCGATCCCCTCTCACACCGCCCCTATATGGGTACATAGTTCCAAACGGGGGTTGCTCACTCGCTTAGTATATTTTGTACATCTATGTGTTAAGCATACACGCTTGCACCCCCTCCCCAATGTGGGCCCCTGTTAATTTCAGCGTGTAATTATGCAAAGCAGTGAGCGACCCCCGTTTGGACCACGTACCCATATAGGGGCGGTGTGAGAGGGGGTCAATTTGTGTGTGGGGGGGGGGTAAGCCGTTAGCGCGCATCGCATAGTTTTTGCCTTCATTGCATAGAATGTGACGCTGTCACACTTTTATCATTATGTCAACAGTGAATACGTAGGGTGCACAATTCACTTTCCAACTGGAGCACTCTGCTTATTACAGGTGCACTTAAAACTTCAAATTTTCTTCACTGTCATTGAACTGAAAAATCAGATCAGGTCCATTAGGGAAAATCACCATCAAGTGTTGGTCTAGAACCTAGATTATGCTGCAGCTGGCTCTACACTACAGTCTACCAGCAGATTTTTCTGCATAAAATTGAGTAATTTCGATCAACTGATTTTTATTGTTCAACTTGACAAGGATGACTTTCACGGGAAAGCTGAAAGAGTTTGCCGAGGGAACAACACTGCACGGGATACGAGACTTGGTGGTGGCAACGAACAAGCTTGCAAAGACATTTTGGTGCGCGGCGATGCTGGCTTGCCTGATTCTGGTTCTGTATCAAGTAATTCAAACATCAATCGAGTATTCCAAAGCACCCACAGCGTTTGCAACCGAGAGAGTATATCTGGCTCAGTTTCCAAACATCAGCCTTTGCTCATTTGAATGGCTGGATGAAGAAAGTATGGAACAAGTGGGATTTAATGAAAGCCTAAGAGACTACTTCAGAAATCTCCTGTATGTCACGGAACAGCAGACGAATGCAACGAGAAACAACTTTTTTAATTTGTTGAAAGAAGGTAGGGATATGTCTACGCACAAACTATTGAAAACGTTTTCAATTCCTCATGAGAAAGCCATCTCAACTGGAAACACAACTAAGTTTAGAAAAATCGGCCGCTACTACAATCGATATGGCGTCTGCTTTCGACTGATTAGTCCTAATTACAAGGGCAACGAATCCTTCATGAATGAGGACGAAAAGAAGGGTATCGTGACAATTAACACAAGACTAGCTGATGTTGTGTACCTTGTCATCGGTGACACTCTAGATTCCTTTAGTCCTATTAAGCTACTTGTAGAAGACAAGTCGTTTGACATCAGCATCGATGTACAGCATTTGGTTATCTTGAACAAGAGTGATACTCCTTGCAGAAGCAACCTCAAGGGTGGACAGCACAGCTGCAGCCTGCAATGCTTAAACGTTTTCGCGAAATGCTTTCATAACTGCACCCACTACGACGGAGACAAAAGTGTACCCATGGAATCACTATGCGATGGATTTTTGAACTACCGCGATTTCCCAGAAATGGGTGACTCGGATGACGAAGAAATTAATGATGAAAACGAAGAAAATGCTAAGGAAAATGCAGTTGCTGATGAAGAAGAAGAAGAAGTAGAAGAAATCGAATACGTTGGAATAGCTGACTCCCTGATAAAAGATTTCGACTACAACCAGTGTAAACAGAAAGAAACAGAATGTTCCCGTAACTGCAAGCCCTACCGCGAATACTGGAATACGGTAAACAAACAACGAGACCAGAAAACGGAGGCAAAGGCGTGATAACGATTCGACTGGCCAAGGGTCATCGCTATGTTCAGTTTCAGAAAGAATACTACCTGTGTTCGAGCATCCGGTTTTCCCAGCAGTCTTAAGGGGATTTTGTCGCTATTTACAGGGGCTTCGGTCATATCATTCATTCAAGTTACACTCTTCTGAGTTTCAAAGAGTTCATCAGAGCAACAAAAGGTGGTGGGAGAATGCGAAGACCAACAAAAATATTCAAGAAATAGTTTGTCCTGAACGACGATTCCCTATGAGAATTGCATTTGCAAAACTTATATGCTGATTTGTTCGGCAATTTACATAAAATACGCGAATTTGCTGCAAACAATGCGTGATTGTTTTCCTGTAGAAGACGAACACCATA
>JASAND010018469.1:0-46916 GCA_030248195.1 Trissonchulus latispiculum
CACCAAAGATCCATGATTAGAAAAAGTTGAGCAAAATCCTACGAAGTACACAGTCTCGACCCCCTGCCCAGAGCAGCATAGATCGCTAGGGACACTTTAGACGACTCCTCCAATGACAAAACTTCATCTCTCCATACTTTGCATCACCATTACCTGCCAAATACTTTGCAACCAACATTTGCACAAGCTTTACAGAAATCTTGATTTTGGGCCATTTTGGACCGGTCCAGACCCTGGCCAGGGTGCCACTGGTCCGCTCGGAGGATCCCCATTGGAGGGGTCCTCTAATGACAAAAAATGTTCGCTTCACCTAGGGCTTTCATTTGATACCAAACTTGGAAGCTCTCTCAAAATCGATTTTGGACCGGTCGGGGCGCCACAGGCCAGCTGGGTCCACTTTGGAGGGGTTCCTAAATGACAAAAATTTTTCCCCTCATCAAGGGCTTTCGAGGTAGGTTTGGCAAGCTTGACCGATTTTGGAAATTTTGAGTTTTTGACCATGTTTGGCCAGTAAGACCCCTGGCCACAGGCCAGGGACACTTTAGAGAGGTCCTCCAACGACAAAAAATGTTCCCCTCTATCAAGGGCTTTCAATTGGTGGCAAGCTTGACCAATTTTGGAAATTTTGAGTTTTGAGCCATGTTTGGCCAGTAAGACCCCTGGCCAGGGCTAGGGACACTTTAGAGAGGTCCTCCAACGACAAAAAATGTTCGCCTCATCAACGGCTTTCATTTTATACCAAATTTGACCACTTTTGAAAAAATCTCGATTTTGGCTATTTTGGACCTTCCCGGACCCTGGTCAGGGTGCCACAGGTAGCTGGGTCCACTTTGGAGGGATCCTCCAATGACAAAAAATGTTCGCCTCGTCAATGGCTTTCATTTGATAAAAAATTTGCCCACTTTTTTGAAGAAATCGACTTTTGGCTATTTTGGACCGGTCCGGACCCTGGTCCAGAGTGCCACAGGCCTGCTGGAGCCCACTTTGGGGGGGATCCTCCAATGCACAAAAAATGTCTAGCCTCACCAAGGGCTTACCATTTTATACCAAACTTGACCACTTTTGGAAATTTCTATTTTTGACCATTTTTGAGCCGGACCCGGGTCCCGGACCCTGGCCAGAGTGCCACAGGGGTTCGAGCAAAACCTGCCATAGCCTATGCTGTAGTCCTCCCGGACCCCACCCCAAATGCCAAAGATGAACGACCCGCCCACTGCGGATCTTTGTCTGTATAAGAGGTTAAGGTCAGAGTTGCGACACGTGTGGGGCCCACCACCACCAGGGTGCCCCCAGCCCCATGGATGGGTCCTAGAGCAAAACTAATGGGCCATAAATTCACCACATACGGGTTCCTATTCGAATACAAAACCTCTGCCCCGGCAGCTCTTATGTGTACAGGAGCTCCACAGTCCGTAAGCCCAGACCCCCGTTTACACACTAACTTTCGACCCCTGGCCAGGTCGCCACAGAAACCAGACCGAAAATTCATATAGCCTATGCTCTGACGACTCTTAGGATAATGCTAAATGTCAAACCTGAGATCCCTCGGCCAAGGTCTGCTCACTTGAATCACGTTAAAAATTTTGACTTTTTCGAAAAAATATGTCCGAAAAATATCGAAATCCTGCTATGTACAGAGATATGGGGAGGTCCTACCTACACTAAACTTATTTCCCCAAAAATGGGGGAAAAGTTGTTCAAAAAAACCCCATATGGTATAGAAAATCTTTGAGCTCCGACCTCTAGGGTGGGGGGAACAAAAAATGGAGAGAAAGTCTGTAGTACAAAATTTCAATCTTTCGTATCTCAAAACGGCTAGGCCGATTTCGCTCAAATTTTCACGCATGTGTAACAGTGAGGCTGAAATCCAGGGGCTCAAGTTTGTTGCTACACAGAGGCAGATAGCGAGAGGACGTGGGGATACCTCTTAGGTCTAAGGATTAAGCTAGCCTAGTGTGGGTCTAACCTAATCCAGACGGTCCGCAACTGTTGGGTACGTGAGTTCACTAGTGCCTCAAGGCCAGTAATTATCAAGGGGACAGTTACGATGCTTAACTGCCCCCCACGGATCGGTACCAGGGGGTCACTGCACAACAGAAGAGAACTTTGAAGTCGAAACAACCGTCACACGTGAAAATGCAAGACCAAGGCTCCGTATGAGGCTTCCTTCGGGTTTACTATCAACAGTCCAAGCTTCAATCTCAGCGCGATTCCACGGCTGAGAACAGTTACAATAGAACGTTACCTCCGAATGCTCAGGAGTTACTACCCTCGTGCACTAAAAAGAGAATGCTAAAACTGTACTGGTTGTGGCACTCAGGACACTGATGAAATGGCAAATTCAGTTGGTTCTCAGGCTCACTAATATCACTCAGATTTCCTTCGTCGTCAGCGTCTCCGTAGACAAACTCAATGGGCTCCAGACTGATCTATTTTCCAGATATCGTCGACTCAGCGGTTTCCTATCCAATCTAATATCAACTACAATGACTTAAACTCTGATCCTACTAACTGTCTTTACTATGTCCAATTACCTTAATATCGAACAACACAAACACACAAGATCAAGTACACTACAAATCTATCTGCAAAAAACTGATACAAGAGGAATCCGTTCACAGTCTTTGCAACTAAACCCAAAACTATGATCAGTCACAGGTCCCTACTCCAAAATCTAGCAGATGAACTAGAGCTGAAACCTAAGAAAATTTTGGTTAAATTAGTATTTTAACTAATGGTTGCCACTCGCACACTCGCACACGCACTCACACACAAACAGTACTTGGTTCTTAAACTGCGAGGTGATTCGCAGTCACACAATGATTTGGTTTCGGGGTCGAGGGAAAGTTCTCTATATGCTCCCTATATGTACCTGAAAAGTGTGCACACGTCCACCGTTCCCGGTCACGAATAGTTATCACAATACGCACCAGCAGAGAACCAATAACTATTCTATCTCTGCTAAGAGAACGACCTATAAACTTTGAAATTTGCTTGAAAACTTAAAGAGAGAGAATTTGAGCAGATTTGGTCAAGCAGGCAAAAACAGAGCAGATCAAGGAACAGAGGGTTTCGGACAGAAAGATTACAGACATTTTTCAATACGCGGTAAACAGTTAAAATCGAACGATTTTGGCAAGGATCTTCGAATTCTTCACTAGGACCAACTTAACATCCAACCCACACTCCAAAGCCCAGTATGACAATCCTAAGTCAAGTTGTGCGTCCTAAACCCAAGGATGCGACTCTCTGAAAAGTTCTAGATTCAAGCTGAATCTCAGAAAACTGACGTTTTGAGACTGATTTCCTGGCTATCCGGACAGAGCAGCGCGTGACAAGAACCAGGAAGGATATGCCAGGGGGAATCCGGGATTCTCTCACTGGATGGTAGAGCAGGAAGAAACCGGGCGAGCAGCCAATGTCCAGGAGCAGTGCAGCAGGTAGACGTCCGGGATCCGGAGACAGCGGAACACGGAGCAGCAGAGAAGCGAATCGCGAAGAGCAGCGAGGCAGAGAAAGAAATCGGCCCGAAGGCGGCATTCCCGCTAGAACTGAATAAAATGGGTTAAAACCTTGTCGGTTTTAACCCGGATTCAGCAGTATTAACTGGATTTCGAGAAGGGGTAAAATTGCGCGTACCTTTTAGAATTAGAAATTAAGACTTCAGCGATTACCAAGATTTTCGGACAAGAATTCTGAGAAAACTTGCGTTGCTTAGAGAATGATGATCTGAATTTAGGGCACAAGAATCAGCTTAAAAAATACTGAAAAAAACAGTCGAAAAAACTGGTCAAAAGTGGTTTATTGAGTGGTTTTGAAAGAAATTTGTAGGGGGGATTTCAGTCAGAAATCCCCACCAATGACGTATCCTAGATTTCCTTCCCTGGAAATCTAGGGGAAATCCAGCTAATATCTGTTGATATTAGCACACAATACATAGAAAGCAGTTGCAAAACTAGTGCTCGACTGTCTAGGGAAGGGTGAGAGCCCAGTTTTAAGGAGATGTTTCGAATAAGGGACTCAGAGTCCGATTAGGTATGTTAGAACTCGCACTTACAAATATTGTAGGAAATCCTAGAGGGAAAAGGACAGCTCAGCTTAGAGGGGGGGGGGTTTAGAAATAGGCTTCTGAAGCCAACCCATTTTAGGCGAGCCCTTCCCCCCAGGAGCACCCGAAATCCCAACATAGGGTTCCAAGAAGTGGACAAAATGTTAAGGGAGGTGGAGCCCTAGAAGGAGAGGCAAAGCTCTCCCAACGGAACATCTCAAGGGGTGTCTGTGATTTCCCCCCAGAACCTCAGACACGAGAGCGGCCACCCGCTAGTACCCCAGAATCACAGACTGACTGGAAACGGCAAATTTTGGTCTCACGTTAACTTTGTCCTCGAGTCTTTTACAATCAGCTTCCGATGATTGGCTGCTTTCATGATCGCGTTTTGTCATTGGCTGGTTGGAAAGGGAGGACCCAGCCTCCTTCTTTTGAATTTGCACCTGAGCAATTCGTCACTCTAGTTGCGTAACTTTTAGGGCCCAAAAGGCTGTTTCTCAAGTGGCCCAGAGTTCCCTAAAACCCTGGGCCATAAATTTTTACGGCGCTTTTGTTATGAAGGAACTTTGTCCCGAGTCTTATTTCTAAAGACTAGGACTTTGCTTGCCTAAACATACGCGCAGGCGAAAAGAAGCCGAAGAAAACAAGAAGCAGAAAAGAGGAAAATCGTAATAACGAACAGGGGGCCTGGAAGCCCAAGATGAAATAAACTAATACCTAGATGATACCTAAATTCTACGTAGCTTATTAGTTAGCTAGAGTCCTGATATGATGTCCTCGTTATTATTAATTACTAACTTTTACTTTACTAACTAACTCTTTCTTTTAGGGGTGACTTGCGCCTTAATTTTAGAGGGTTCCCCTCTGTCCAGCCTACGTGTGTTACTAGTCAACGAGAGTGTGGAAAAGGCAGAGCAAACTTCACACGCATACACACGTTCATAGACATTCAGCTGAGCCTTACATTCACACAAACTCAGGGGGAGAGGACCTGTGAATAAACCCCATACAATTGATGATGCAAAATAAAGGGGTTAAAGTTAACTGACTGAAGACTCACTCCGGTGAACGGATTTTACAACACTAATCACAATAATACTAATAAGATAAAATTACAATTACAAGCTATTATTAATGAACGAATCCAATAAAAGAATATACCATACAGACTGTCATAGGTAAACACAATAACTCAGCATACAGTCCCAGTCAGAAATAACTTTCTTTGCGAAGGCGAATGCGAAGGGCCTTCGCGAATTTGCGAAAGTAGTTTTATAGTTTCGCGAAGGTCGGCTTGAATTTTCCTTCGCAACACAGCAGGACGTGATTGATTACTTGTGAAAGCTTAAGCAGCTTGCTTTTTACTGCATAGCTGTCTGTCCATACTACATATACTACACAGAGGTAAACCTGACCATTTGGCCGGTGGCTACTAGCAGTTAAGTTAAAGCTGCAGGCACCCTGCTGTTTTGTTTTGACATCTGTCAGAAAAACTGCAAATGCACAAAGGACTCTGCATTCGCCCCTTCGCGAACACTCATCAAAATTTTTGGTGTCGAATGTCTTCGCGAAAGTGCGAATATTCGCGAAAATAAGAAACTTATTTCTGACCAGGACTGTAATTACAAATTGTACGTAAGTCATTACAGTGGAACATATCGGAAACATATTTTTAATTTAAGCTGGTGAACTTCAGAATGGTCAATTAATTGAGAAAAGTTTTCTGAGACTTTTACGATGTGCTCTTACTGAAAATCAACTTCTGGTTCAGTGTTGATTCCAATTGCGAAAGTTATTATGATATTTAGAGACTCAGTCCATTCGAAACAGCGAAAAGTTTGGCACTGGCCAGGTTCTCATCAACTTTTCTATTCTGAATTTGAACCAATCGCTTATAAAAAAGTTTTCTGACGGCTTTATATGAGATTCGTATGAGATAATTTTCAGTTCACTAGGAGAAGTCTTGCTAAATCTATTATGATGTTTTGAGAGGCGTTTAACTGTTGTGGACCCAGCCGACAGCAGTCAGGACAGCCTATCTTTATTTCATTAGAACGAATCGAAGACTGGATAGATCCTGTATAAAAAAGTTTTCTGAGGCCCTCTAGGTGTCCTCTTTCAAACCAGACCCTTTCCGATCATCCCTCTTATCTATAGCAAAAGTTATAATGATAGATCGGTAGGTAGTTGCATGTACACAGCCGGAGAAGAACCAAGTCAGGTTTTCCTTATTAATTTCTTGCCAGGGTCAAATTCTTTAGACCAACTGTTCTAGAAAAACTTTTCTGAGACCCTCTTGGTCAGCCCTTTCGGCTGAGCCTGGTCTCAATAATTTCTGACAATTGATTCAAAAGTTATTGATGTTTTTCACAGTACACGCGAGAAACTCAGTTGCAAAATACTGCTCATTTTTTTCATTTTCATTACACATGGACCCCTCGCGAAGGGCTGTCTACTGGTACAATATGAAGGCTCTAGCTCAACTCCTCCGTTGGAAACCTCCTCCTCAACTCAATCAGGGGAAACTATGATCCAACACTACGCAATAAAACCTTATTTCCCTATTCTAGGTAGTGCGCGAACGCGCACTACCTGATATTGCAAATGCTGGCAGATTGTAACATTAAATGCAGAAAAACTTAGTCTCCTCAAGTACTGAGAGGGAAACAAAAGTTCCGAGTGGGACTCAAAAGTACCGAGTGGGACGTAAAAGTACCGAGTGGGACTCAAAAGTACCGAGTGGGACGCAAAAGTACCGAGTGGGACGGTTATTGTTTAAAAATTGGACAGAACTGAGTGGAACTCCGTACCGAGTGGGACTGAATTTTATGACAAAGGTACCGATTGATACACAGTCTATCTAAGATTCGTAAAGGTAACGACCCATCCGTTGCATTAATATCACGATGATTTGGCCTATAACTGGCCTGGGAAGGGTAACGACCCCTCCTTATTAAGTTAGCTGTTCGATCATTCCTTACTTAGTTGCGTTCTACTGCTGTTCCATTCGTTTTTAAGTGACTTAAATGCGTTGTAACGTTATTTCTAACTCTATTTCTGTTAGATTCTGAACCTGTGTACCTATATTTTGAGTTTAAGAATGTTTTAAACCGGCTGGCAACTCAGATACTAACACAATAATCAGTTCACAATAATTGCTTGGACGTTCAGATACTCAATTCCAAATTCTAACTGACACATTCCACATGTTATAGCCACTGATATTGCAACTAGAGATCACAATCCATAATTTGATGAATCTTTCTTGATATTCTAAGCTTTATTTCGGGTTTAACATTATCCAAATTTTGCATTCATGCAACGCATTGTTGTGCAAAAAGCAGTGGTGCTGAAAACTGGTGTCATTGGCCCACTTTGTTCGGAAGTATAGAACTGTGCAGGAGTCCCCGGACACTAATGCTAGACTGCGTAGTGTATTGTCAATTATGAAATGTAGCAGACAGCAGCCTTTAGGCGAATGAAGTAAAGCGTCAAACTTCAAGGTACACTCACATTGAAAAAGTTTTTACGATTTTTAGACAATTTCTAGGCCATGAAAATACGATTCATCTGCATGGTACATACAATTTTTAATCGTGTAAATGGATCGTATATACGAAAGTTTTCGTTTGTATATATGTAGTTTTGACACAGTTCTTTATTAGTTAGAGTTTATTGCTTTAAACAAAAGATTTCGTCGATAAACAATTTTGACAAAACTGCGATAATTTTGCTTTGAGCATTGATTTCTCAAAAACTATACAGTGAGTTAGCATGACTTTTGGCATAACGTAAATTCACACTATTGCGGAGGAACGTTTATTGGTTTGGGCTAAATCTCCAGAGTTCAATAAACTCAATGCGAAGTTGCGAAATTTGGTGTCATTACACGCTTGGCTGAATTTCCAGAGCATTAGGAGCTATTGTGCCAAATGAAAAAATGTCCCTAAGCCCATATGTCCTTCGTATTATGGCAGAGAAAAATTTTCGCCGATTCTGCAGTATTGAGAAATCGATACAAAGATTGGCGGTCTATGGTTATGGTATGTTTATGGTATGTCTAAACTAAGCTATTTTGTTAGTGTAAAAGTTAGGCTTAATTTACGCATTTACACATGGAAGCGCACTAATATGAGCGTCTTAGTAAAATTTTTTAAAACGCACTTGGAAGTCCTAGGCACTCAATCTCCCGAACCTCCTAAGAGCACTAGGAGCGGATTTAATAGAATATTGTTAAAGCTTCGCAGGATATTGTGCTTGAGTTTACAAGCTTAATTGCAATTTATCCAAGTTACTTAATATATTTTCTTGTCATTGATAAAATTGTTAAATTAAACTGCTATATGTAATTTTACGCCTTTAGAATTTCGTCAAAATATGCTTTGGACGTAAAATTACGTCCAGAGTGTAGTGTCTATTATAGCCGTTTCAGAATAAAGGGATAAGGTACACATTTGGAGCCAGGATATGAGAAATGGCTAAAATAATCTATTTAAACTGGAGTCAAAGAGCGGGATACGTTCTGACAGATTTATTGGGTTGTCGCATTTTAAAAAAAAGACAACCCTTTGATATGGCTAAGTTTCTTTATTTATTTGTTGGGTTGCCGCTTTTTCAACAAAAAGGCAACCCTTTAACTTGGGTATGTCCGTTATTTATTATTATTATTATTCTCCGGATTCTTGTCCCCCCTCTATCTCGAGATTGGGAAGGGATAGAGAGAGATGGTTGATACCTCATTTTGAAGGTCTTGGACTTGAACTGCTCCCTGAAGCGCGGGAGCCCCTGGGGAGCAAAGGTGCTCCTGCAGCACCCCCGTGAGTAAAAATGAGTAAAATAAAAAAGTTGTCCAAATGAGCTAATTTTGGTATCATTCGAAAGCTTTCGGCGAGTAATGAAAAAGTTGTAATTGGGTCTTGGCCTGAAAATGCACCCATTTTGAGTTATGAGGCGAAAAAGGGTCAAAAATGGCCAAAAACGGCCAAAATGCCTCAAAATTGAAAGTTGTCCAATTGGGCTCATAGTGGGTATCATTCGAAAGCTCTCGTTGCGTAGATAAAATGTTGTAATAGGACCAAAGCACCAAAATGTACAGAAAATGAGAAATTACGGGGCCTCAAATGGATCAAAATGGCCAAAACCGACCAAAATGGGTCAAAATTGAAAATTGTCGGATCCGGTCGATGCCGATGTCATTCGAAAGCTCTCGTTGCGTGGATAAAAAGTTGTAATAGCGCCAAAGTTCTTGAATGTACGCTGCTTGAGATATGACTCCTGATAAGAGGAAAATGCTGCGGCAACCCGTTCATGCCACTTTACTTGTTGGGTTGCCGCTTTTTCAACAAAAAGGCAACCCTTTAACTTGGGTATGTCCGTTATTTATTATTTATTATTATTTATTTCTTGCCGTATGTGTCCCCCCTCTAACTTTTTATTGGCTGGACCGATCCGGCTGAAATTTTCAGTGGGAGTTGGGGTTGACCTAAAGTTCTCCCGGAAACGCGCGCAGTTCGTTACTTCCCTGATTCCGGAAATGGCGGTTCCCGGAATTTTTTATAATGGTAAGGGGGAACCAAGGGAAACGTAAAAATTTTTAGTCTCCGATTTTGCTTAAAAGATGGTCAAAGGGTAATTCAACCACGCTGATTTCGAAACTGAAATAGAAGTTAACGTAAAATTTCCGGTTTTCGAGATATGAGACCCGGAAATATACGGAGTTTGAAAATTTTCTACACAAGTGGTCAATATGGTACTCGAATGAAAGAGGTCGTCGTGCTGAACAACTTTCCTTCTTGCGACATTTTCCGGAAATGCGTCTAGCGAAAGTTATGGCCGAAAAACTGGAAATCCGGGAATTCCCGGAAACCCGGATTTTGAACGGGAAAAATTTTTTGTCTCCGATTTTGCTTAAAAGTTGGTCATAGGGTAATTCGACAACGCTGATTTCGAAACTGAAATCGAAATTTCCGGAAATTTTACGGATTTCGAGATATTGACCTCGCCAAATTCGAATTTTGAAAATTTTTCCAAAAAGTGGTCAATATGGTAATTAAAATGAAAGAGCTCGTCGAGCTGAGAAACTTTCCTTCTTGCGATGTCTAGCGAAAGTTAGGCTGAAAAACTGAAAATCCGCGAATTCACGAAAACCCCGATTTTGACTAAAAATTTTTGTCTCCGATTTTGCTTAAAAGTTGGTCATAGGGTAAGTCGACCACGCTGATTGCGAAACTGGAATCTAATTTTCCGGAAAATTTACGGATTTCGAGATATTCGGCCCGGAAAATTCGGATTTTGAAAAATTTCCCCAAAGTGGTCAATACGGGGCTCAAATGAAAGAGCTCGTCGAGCTGAGCAACTTTCCTTCTTGCGACATTTTCCGAAAATGCGCCTAGCGAAAGTTATGGCCGAAAAAAAACTGAAAATCCGGGAATTCCGGAAACCCGGATTTTGAACGGAAAAATTTTTTGTCTCCGATTTTGCTTAAAAGTTGGTCATAGGGTAATTCGACAACACTGATTTCGAAACTGAAATAGAGATTTCCGGAAAATTTACTGATTTCGTGGTACTGGACACATAAAATTTCGTGTTTATAAGAGGAAAAATGACAGCGGCAACCCATTCATGCCAATTTTGCTTGTTTATTTATTATTCCGGTCAACACTTTGTCCCCCCCCTTTTTCTCGAGATTGGCTGGACCGATCGGGCTGAAATTCACAGCATAGTTGTATGGTGACCTGAAGTGGAACCGGAAGTGAGGGCGGCCGATATCTCTTGGATTTCGGGAATGGCGGCTCCCGGAATTTTAAAATCGTAAGGGGGACCAAGGCGATTTCTAAAAAATGGTCAAAATTTTTTTTGTTCTCCGATTTTGCTTAAAAAGTTGGTCATAGGGTAACCCGGGGACGTAGATTCCAAATCTGCAATCGAAATTTTCCTAGCCCTTGTGGATCTCGAGATATGGCCAAAAGTTACACTGTTGGAGTACCGCAAAAGTGAGCAAACTGCCCAAAAAAGGCCAAATATAAGCGTTTTTAACCTTGTTAGTCAAGTTGAGCTGGTGGATTTGCTAGAATACTTTTTAAGAAGCTGCATTAAATAACGTTTAGCTATTAATTATCGAAAATCTCTTATCCCAGCTGCCCTTTTATGGGCAACCATTTTTGCAAATATGGTAAAAATTAAGAGTTGTCGGTTCGGGGTAATATTGGTATCATTCGAAAGCTCTCATCGAGGAGAAAAAGTTGTAATAGGGCCAAGTCTTGAAAATGTACCAAAATTGCGTTTTGACCCTCGATACGCTGATATTGCAAAAATCGGCAAAAATGAAAGTTGCCGAATCCTGCGAATTTCGGTATCATTCGAAAGCTCGCATCGAGCTGAAAAAGAAGCTGCAATAGCACCAAAGCTCTGCAAATATACCAAAGCTGAGTTTTGGCCCTAGATAAGAGGAAAAATGGCTGCGACAACCCGTTGATGCCGGTAGGATTTATTAGGCTTCGGAAATCGTTTGGATGTCATTTTGTCGTCCGCATAAAAAGTTTGAGTCCAAAAATTATTGTCTTGTACATTATTAACGGTTTATAAAAGTTCATACACTTTTCAATAAGCGGCCGCCCACAGTTTCAGTTTTAATTTTTTACATACTTACACTTTTTAAAGCCTTTATGAAATGGTTAACACGTTATGGCCGCTAAAAACCAACTAAATAAAACAGAATAAAGTAAAATAATATAAATTAAATATTGAACAGTGTGTGTATAGCAATCTCACTTTGTATTATTATCAATTTTCTTAATGGTTGCCATGTTGCTCCTGAGGAATGTAAAAATTTTGAAAGCATCGCTGGTTGGTTGGTATATTTGTCCTTACAAATCCAAAGGACACTCTCCGGACCAACAGTAGAAGCTATTTGTCCTGCGACGGACACAATTGCATCAAAAATGGAATCATGGTGGAAACGCATAAATCCTGAGATCTTTGTCTAAGTGGAACAAATAGCATTTTTGGGAGAGCGTCTTATTTAGTCTCATACTTACTATAGTCCAAGCAACATTTGCACCCAATTAACCTTAGGAACTGTCTCAAATTTCAAGATGGAGTAAATAGTATTTTTCAACAAAAATCGTGTGCAAAGTCGTAGATGCGATTTATTTTTTTGACTTGACTAAAAACTAGGAACCGTCATAATCGTTGCTTCCCTTTTACCTTTTTCTACACTCTGTAAAATAGCTTCAGCATTTTAGCCTATTTTTTGTTGTAAGCAAAAAGCTGAAAACTCTGGCTGTCAGACAAAATAAATGCTTAAGAAAACGCGCTATCAGCTGCTAAATGAAACGTTTTAATAAATCGTGATATTTGATTTTAAATTTGAGACAGTTCCTTAGTGATTGGATCTGATCGGATCAGCAGAAATAAATTAGCAGATCCTATCCAATGAAATAGTTTTTCGAGCTTATTCTATTCGATCCTGTTTATGGATATCTAATCTGCGACTGGAATGCTTTCCGTATAAAAAAGCTGAGCTTTGACTCAACTTTCATAAAAATTTACTAAACGGATTAATTTCATCATTATTGCACGAAAATGCTGTTGAGATTATTAAAATTCCCGAAATTTACTATGGTACATTCTTTGATTTGCAATCAGGCAGCAAACTTTGCAAGTGTAACGGAACGAACTATCTAAGCAAAGATCACCACGACTGTATAATTTAATAAAGGGCCTTCACATCTGTCAAAAAATTGACAAGTTAGTTACATCAAGAGTGCACAATTATAAAGGATTTGTGTCCGCGTTACGCTCTCCGTTATCAGCTCACGAGCCATGCTCTGGCGCTGGCTAACGGCCCACCTATGTCGCAATTGTGTTGCGCCCCCCCCCCCGCAAATCAGTAAACAGTACGCAATTATGTATGTTTATTCGTTTCTACCGTAGCCTTTTTATCCCCCCGCAATCTGTCATTTATCTTATCGAATGATTTTTAGAATGAGCAGTAACACAGTTGAGGTTTGATCACAAAGAAATTTTTAACTTGAATTTGGTGCATTTGCGGACAATAATTCATGAAGAAAAATGTTCCCCTCCCTTCGGAAAAATGAAAGAAATGGAGTTTTTGGATTGATGTCAAATCTCGTTTAGCAAAAATTTTCAAAGCGTCATTCTTGACATATAGGTGCCAGACCGACAGGTTCGGATACAGCGACCAAGTTGACCATTGAGCTAAATTACTGTGTCAAAACTGTGTTGCTAACCAGGAATCTCGTCAAACCTTTTGGGCTTTAGGTAGCTGCTACAACAAAATCCTGAATTCTGGGGGGTATTCGGGGAGCTCCAGATCTGGTGTCTTAACCAGCTCTGTTGACGTGTGTCTCCTTAGCGAACCAAGTCTTTGATCCAGCGCTGGAACTGTTTGATCCAGAAAGAGTGCAACCATGCATGAGTCACGAACACTTAGCTTTGAGTCACACATGGTTCGACTAAATTGAGTTTTTATTGGTTCGCTAAAAAGTCGCTTTGCGAACCAAGTTTTGAGTTATTGGCTCATTTGGTGCCAGCTGATCCCGCGTACATACTCCATGAGTCACTTTTAATTCTAACGAAACCGAAGAGCGGAATTTTAAATAGAATCACTAAAAATACCAAATCTATTGGCTTGAAGCGCATTGAATTTTTGTACATGTAGAGATTGCCGGGTTACGGTAGGGCGACTTCACTTCCAAAACGCAAAATACGGTTTTTGGGCCCGTAGTATTTGCCGAGAAAACGACGAATGGCCGTCTTGCAAATCTTTAGAAACATTAATCTAATTCCTAAATACAGTACATTCTTATTTTGTTTTGATGAATTTGGACAATGTTTAAATTCATTGTCTCTAGAAAGCGCCGCAAACTAATTAAATGAGTAATTAAGTTCTGCAAAATAGTTTTTTACTCCAATTTAAAAAATTAGGGACAAACTGGTAAATAACCTGCGTTTTGGAGCAAGTCGTCCTACTTTCTGGCAGAGTTTTATAAAGTCACGACTTGTTGGGTCTCTACATGTACAAAAATTCAAATTTTTTCAAATATTCGATGGAATTGCCGTGGCCAATATGGTGACTCTGATACTGCAAAATTTCAGTGGCAAACCGGAAAACAGTTTGAAGGGTGTTCGGGATACCACTATTTATTCTCAGCACTGCTCATGTTAGTGAGCGGGACCCATTTCACGCTCAAATAATTAGATTTTGGTATTTTTTATTATGATTCCATTTAAAAATTCCGTTTTTTGTCTGAAGCTCAAGTTAAATCTAAAGAGTGACTCATGGAGTACACTTTGAAGGACTATTAGCTGACGCAAAATGAGCCACAACTCAAACTTGGAAGTTCGCAAAAGCTGCTTTTAGCGAACCACAAAAAACTCAATTTTTTAGTCGAACCATGCGTGACTCAAGGCTATGTTCGTGTCTCATGCATGGCTTTGCTTGTTTCCTTTTCTGGACAAATCAAGTTCCAGCGCTGGATCAAGACTTGGCTCTGTTAAGGAGACACACGTTCATGCATGCTCACAGACGGGGCTCTGAAGTTGAAGTCAAATCAATTGTAGGGTGATGCAAAATATGGGCTCACTTCAACAGAGCTAACTTCACGCAATGTTTCAGAAATTAATACGTATGCGACAATAAATAATGGTTAAAAATATATTTATATTTTCAGTTTTTCAGTACCGATTTAAATTTTGCTGACAAGAGAAAATGTAAGTCATATCGGCAAGTCCATTTTTAATTTTCGACAAGAGCTCGGACTTTTTTTTGGGACAGTAAGCCGGTTCTAGAAGCAGTCGGTCACTAAATTATTTAAATAGTATCCCAATTTACGATGGCTACTATGAAATAGGTTGCCGGCAACTTTAAATTTTGTGGTTGCAAGGAAACTTGCATGAAACGGCAATACCATGTTGGGTCTTTGTTGTTCGGGGTATCAGAGTTGTCATAAGAATACCAATATTTCGGTGAATTATGATAGTTTCACGTGTGACTAGTTAAAGTTGCAGATGAAAAGTTTTCAAATATAAATGTGTGTTGGTTAGTCGTGTCGAAACAACATTTCGAAATTTATTGGCCGGGTCTGCAATTTTGGAAGCTGCAGGGGTGACTTTTCGCTTGAGGCCAGTACGTTAAGACAAGTCTTTGTGGCAATTGGGAAAAGTATGATTTGGCAAGGGCTAAGTGTTTGATCACGGCTCACAACACGTTCCCGAGGAGTCGCGGCAATGCATGGATGGTCAGACCGACTGGTTGGAAGGCCAGAATGTGGGTTTGGAGTACTGGGGGTAATTCTGTCTGCGAAGATGACCTGCACACCAATTTCGCAATTGAATAGGGAAATTTGGGGCCTAAAAGCAATATACTTTTTGCTGAAGGAATACAAAGCGTAGTGATATAATACAGCCAAGAAGCACACAAGCTGACTGTCAGCCACGTTTGGAGAATATGGAATAACACATATACAGAATGGGGGAGAGTATATGCAAGCAAACACACACACAACTAATAAATGGGTCACGTTGCCAGCTGGGAGCATGTTGGGTTAATCTCCCCACGAGCGCCCCTAGTGAAATTTCCAAATCACGGGGTACTCCCAAAGTCGAGGGGGTCTCATGCATATGCTGGGAGTTTATGAATTTAAAGCAATCAGCTCATCAATGATGATGTTATGGCAGCGAGGCAAGGCCTAGCTACTCAAGGTCGGAAAGGTTGACCATTCAACCTGATCTGCCTATCTACATCATTTACGTGAGCTGAACTCCGTGCTGGGCAGATGCTGCTAAAGTACAGACACGTCAGAAAGCTTAAGCTCAATTTAACAGTGGAGTAAATACTACATATTACAGATTGAGTATACTAGAGGCTCATGAATAAAGTCAAAATTATGTTTTGTTTGGCCAATAATATCAGAACAAGAACCTGTATTAATGTTAGTAATCTCTTAATATGAAGCATGATGTCTCTCATGAGAAAGAGGAGGTCAAACGAGTGCTACAAATGCTTAACAAAGAACTTTCAGATAAATATTAATTAAATTCTACAAAACCAGCTGGCTCAACAAGGCAACTGCCTATGCATAATAAGCATAATAATAAAAACCATAGAAAATACATACCTAACGGTGTGTATTTTCTATGGTTACTTTATTATTATGCTTATTATTATCATAGGCAGTTTGCCTTGTTGAGCGACGGCCTGATAAACCCTAGCTCAGCTTGGTTTAACTTAAATTTAATTAATATTTTATCTGAAAGTTCAACTTTTATTCTTTGTTAACATTTATTAACACACTCGTTTGACTATACATTCCAAAGGAGGGTAACTCCTCTTTCTCATGAGTTACGTTTGGAAAGTCATTTGTATTTTCATATTAAGTTACTTAACAATCCCAGTTAATTAATACGGTTCTATTTGGTTACGTGTATTTTTGGCCAAACAAGTACTTTGTGCTTTAATTTTTGACTGTTGCTAGTACTTCATAGTATCTAGTATATGCTTACTCAATCTGTAATATGTAGTATTTACTCACTTGTTTTTGTGTTTTTTCTACACTTGTTAGAATTGAGCTTAGGGCTTTCTGACTTGCAGTTTGCAGTTGTCTGTTGTTTTGTACTTGTAGCATCATTGCTCTGTACTGTATGTACCTGTTTGAGAGTTCAGCTCACGTACCAGTTCGCCATTTGTGCAATGATCCTCTCGGGAGTTCGGATGGCGAGCCCTGGGGAGATGTAACGGATCAAGGTTGGAATGGTCAACCTTTCCGTTGCTGGTGAGTAGCTAGGCTAGCTACCCGCTTGGCTTCTCATAACATCATCATTGTGGGCTGGGACACGTTTGCAAGTCACGTAGCTCCCCCAACGTGTATGCGTGGGATTGGGTGGGTTCCCCCCCTCGTGACTTTGGGAGCTACGTGATTTGGGGGAATTTCTCACTAGGGGGCGCTCGTGGGAGGGTCCAACCCAACACTCGCTTCCCCCATTTATTCTTGTATTATTCTGTCGTTGTGTACAGTTGTGTTTGCTACGCCTATTACTCTCCCCATTTCTGTATATATTGTTGTGTCTCCCTCAGCTCTCCCCAGAGCTTGGTACGTTGGCTGACCCCAGTCAGCCGCTGTAACTGTAAGTCTAGTTTATTGTTTGTTTGTGTGTGTATTTGAGGGATCATCCCAGTATTATATTGTATTGTTATATCACTATAACTTGTTGTTACTGTTCTAATTAAAGTGTATTTAGCTAGGCTAAGTCTTACTGAGCTCCTGTTAGGTAGGTAGTTCAATTCTTGAGTGAGTGAGAGTGCGAGTCATCTCGCCCTTGGGATAGGAATTACCCCTGTGTATATTGTCTGGCGAGGCTGTCCCGACCGTCTCCTGTAGTCGGTCTGTTATCCATCTGTGCCACGGTCTCCGCGTCCACTACGTCAGGGCGTGGTAGCGGTGTTAGTACGTAGGTCAAACTACTAGCCCCGCTACACTTAAATCCTTCCTCTTCCTAATTATACAAGGCTTACAATCTTAGCGGTACGCAATCAAAGCTTATAATTACCAGCAGCCAGTCAGCAACGGCAGGGCTTTCTATACTTTTGGCTAGGATACTAGTTATTAATTAAATTAGTTACTCCCTGAAATGTTGTTTCTGACACATTCTCATGCCGCACATCATACAGTATACCAAGGGAGCCCCCACTGTTATCTTTTCCGCTTTTTCATCTGCAACTTTAGCTTAGTCACGCATTTCGTTGAAACTATCGTAATTCTCTGCACAAGAAGGGACCAATATTGGTGTGCTATGACTGGCTGTTGCTACAGTTTAAAGTTCGCAGCAAAAGTTGCTTATGTAAAGGCTTCACAGTGACACGCCGTGTTGTTCGTTTTGCACAACAAAACCGTTATCAAGTTAAGTTTTTTCCTTGCACATTACAAAGTTTAAAGTTACCAACAACCTGTTTTAGCTCAATTTAAATTTCATAGCTAGCCGCACATCGAGATAAATTGGAGTTAAACTGTTTAAATAGTGGTGTTATTGACCGGCTGAAATTTACCGACGGACCGGCCGCCCTAAAAAGTCCGAGTAACGAATCGAAGGCTAAAAATGGACGGCAGGTTGACCCCACGACTGTAACAACAAGAAATTGGTATATAAATTGCATCAGCAGAATTTAAAATCGATTTGCTGAAAAAGTCTGATAAACCGCTGAAACATAAATATATTTTTAACCATTATTTATTGTCGCGCATTTGTTTTGTGGTGGGTCTGCGAAACAATACATTCGCGTTGAGAGTTCAAAATACTGTTAGATATAAGAAGAGTAGGCCACTATTTCTCTTCTTTGCATCGCCTTCCCGAAAATTCCCTAGTTTGGTGGAAGGAGGGGAAGCCAACTTCAAGGGCCCCGTCTGGTGAGGGGGAGCATACATGAACGTGTGTCTCCTTAGCGAACCAAGTCTTTGATCCAGCGCTGGAACTGTTTGATCCAGAAAGAGCAAGCAAAACCATGCATGAGTCACGAACACTTAGCCTTGAGTCACGCATGGTTCGACTAAAAAATTGAGTTTTTTATTGGTTCGCTAAAAGTAGCTTTGCGAACCAAGTTTTGAGTTATTGGCTCATTTTGCGTCAGCTAATAGTCCTTCAAGTGTACTCCATGAGTCACTCTTTAGAATTTAACGAAACTTCAGACAAAAGCGGAATTTTTAAATAGAATCACTAATAAAAAATACCAAATCTAATTGGCTTGAAGCGTGAAATGGTCCGCTCACCTAACATGAGCAGTGCTGAGAATAAAATAGTGGCTATCCCAAGAACACGCTAAACTTTATTTTTCAATTTACCACGTTTTAATTTGCAGTATCAGAGTCACCGCCGAATATACTATCCTAGCCGCAGCTTTAAATTCCATCGAATATTTGAAAAAATTTGAATTTTTGTACATGTAGAGATTGCTAAGTCGTGACTGCGTCCGCTCACCGAAAGTAGGGCGACTTTACTCCAAAACGCAGGTTATTTCCGGTTGTCCTAATTTTTTAAATTGGGTAAAAAGCTATTTTTTGCAGAGACAATTACTCGTGTGGGTTTTTGAATGGTTGCGGCGCTTTCACAAGATAATAATTTAAACATTGTCCATTAAATTCATCAAACAAAATAGAGACAATATGTTTCCTGTAATTTAGGAATTAGATTAATGTTTCTAAGAAAATTTATGAACAACGGCCATTCAAAAACCCACAACAGTCGTTTTCTCGGCAAAAAATAACTTTTTACCCAATTTAAAAAAATTAGGACAACCGGAGATAACCTGCGTTTTGGAGTAAAGTCGCCCTACTTTCGGTGAGCGGACGCAGTCATGACTTAGCAATCTCTACATGTACAAAAATTCAATTTTTTTCAAACACATTTCACGCTTCAAGCCAATTAGATTTGGTATTTTTATTAGTGATTCTATTTAAAAATTCCGCTTTTCTCTGAAGTTTCGTTAAATTCTAAAGAGTGACTCATGGAGTATGTACACTTGAAGGACTATCAGCTGACGCAAAATGAGCCAATAACTCAAAACTTGGTTCGCAAAGCGACTTTTAGCGAACCAATAAAAACTCAATTTTTTAGTCGAACCATGTGTGACTCAAAGCTAAGTGTTCGTGACTCATGCATAGTTTTACTTGCTCTTTCTGGATCAAACAGTTCCAGCGCTGGATCAAAGACTTGGTTCGCTAAGGAGACACACGTCATACATGAGCTTGGTTGAGACACCAGATCTGGAGCTCCCCCGGGGGGTACCCCCCCCCAGAATTCGGGATTTTTGGGCAACCAGCAGCTACCTAAAGCCAAAAGGTTTGACGAGATTCCTGGTTGCTGTAACACAGTTTTGACTACAATTAATTTAGCTCAGTGGGTCAACTTGGTCGCTGTATCCGAACCTGTCGGTCTGGCACCTATATGTCAAGAATGACGCTTTTTGAAATTTTGCTAAACGAGACAAATTTGACATCAATCAAAAGCTCCATTTCTTTCATTTTTCCGAAGGGAGGGGAACATTTTTCTTCATGAATTATTGTCCGCAAATGCACCAAATTCAAGTTAAAATTTCTTTGTGATCAAACCTCAACTGTGTTACTGCTCATTCTAAAATCATTCGATATAGATAAATGACAGGTCACATTTGCGGGGGGGGATAAAGGGCTTACGGTAGAAACGAATAAACATACATAATTGCGTACTGTTTACTGATTTGCGGGGGGGGGGGCACTAGCTACACAATTGCGACATAGGTGGGCCGTTAGCCAGCGCGCAGAGCATGGCTCGTGAGCTGATAACGGAGAGCGTAACGCTTGACACAAACTTTATAATTGTGCACTCTTGATGTAACTAACTTGTCAATTTTTTGACAGATGTGAAGGCCCTTTATTAAATTAGTATAGTCGTGGTGATCTTTGCTTAGATAGTTCGTTCCGTTAGCACCGCAAAGTTTGCTGCCTGATTGCAAATCAAAAGAATGTACCATAGTAAATTTCGGGAATTTTAATAATCGTAATAGCATTTTCGTGCAATAATGATGAAATTAATCCGTTTAGTAAATTTTTATGAAAGTTGAGTCAAAACTCAGCTTTTTTATACAGAAAGCATTCCAGTCGCAGATTAGATATCCATAAACAGGATCGAATAGAATAAGCTCGAAAAACTATTTCATTGGATAGGATCTGCTAATTTATTTCTGCTGATCCGATCAGATCCAGATCACTAAGGAACTGTCTCAAATTTAAAATCAAATATCACGATTTATTAAAACGTTTCATTTAGCAGCTGATATGCGTTTTCTTAAGCATTTATTTTGTCTGACAGCCAGAGTTTTCAACTTTTTGCTTACAACAAAAAATAGGCTAAAATGCTGAAGCTATTTTACAGCAGTGTAGAAAAGGTAAAAGGGAAGCAACATTATGACGGTTCCTAGTTTTTAGTCAAGTCAAAAAATAAATCGCATCTACGACTTTGCACACGCATTTTTGTTGAAAAATACTATTTACTCCATCTTGAAATTTGAGACAGTTCCTAAGGTTAATTGGGTGCAAATGTTGCTTGGACTATAGTAAGTATGAGACTAAATAAGACGCTCTCCCAAAAATGCTATTTGTTCCACTTAGACAAAGATCTCAGGATTTATGCGTTTCCACCATGATTCCATTTTTGATGCAATTGTGTCCGTCGCAGGACAAATAGCTTCTACTGTTGGTCCGGAGATTGTCCTTTGGATTTGTAAGGACAAATATACCAAACCAGCCAGCGATGTTTTCAAAATTTTTACATTCCTCAGGAGCAACATGGCAACCATTAAAGAGAAAATTGATAATAATACAAAGTAAGTTGCTATACACACACTGTTCAATATTTAATTTATATTATTTTACTTTATTCTGTTTTATTTAGTTGGTTTTAGCGGCCATAACGTGTTAACCATTTCATAAAGGCTTTAAAAAGTGTAAGTATGTAAAAAATTAAAACTGAAACTGTGGGCAACCGCTTATTGAAAAGTGTATAAAACTTTATAAACCGTTAATAATGTACAAGACAATAAAATTTTTGGACTCAAACTTTATGTGCGGACGAAAAATGACATCCAAACGATTTCAAGCCTAATAAATCCTACCGGCATCAACGGGTTGTCGCAGCCATTTTTCCTCTTATCTAAAGGGCCAAAACTCAGCTTTGGTATATTTGCAAACTTTGGTGCTATTGCAGCTTCTTTTCAGCTCGATGCGAGCTTTCGAATGATACCGAAATTCGCAGGATTCGGCAACTTTCATTTTTGACCGATTTTTGCAATATCAGCGTATCGAGGGTCAAAACGCAATTTTGGTACATTTTCAAGACTTGGCCCTATTACAACTTTTTCTCAGCTCGATGAGAGCTTTCGAATGATACCAATATTGCCCCGAACCGACAACTCTTAATTTTTACCATATTTGCAAAATGGTTGCCCATAAAAGGGCAGTTGGGATAAGAGATTTTCGATAATTAATAGCTAAACGTTATTTAATGCAGCTTCTTAAAAAGTATTCTAGCAAATCCACCAGCTCAACTTGACTAACAAGGTTAAAAACGCTTATATTTGGCCTTTTTTGGGCAGTTTGCTCACTTTTGCGGTCTCCAACAGTGTAACTTTTGGCCATATCTCGAGATCCACAAGGGCTAGGAAAATTTCGATTGCAGATTTGGAATCTACGTCCCCGGGTTACCCTATGACCAACTTTTAAGCAAAATCGGAGACAAAAAAATTTTGACCATTTTTTAGAATCGCCTTGGTCCCCCCTTACGATTTTAAAAATTCCGGGAGCCGCCATTCCCGAAATCCAAGAGATATCGGGCTGCCCCCACTTCCGGTTCCACTTCAGGTCACCATACAACTATGCTGTGAATTTCAGCCCGATCGGTCCAGCCAATCTCGAGAAAAAGGGGGGGGGACAAAGTGTTGACCGGAATAATAAATAAACAAGCAAATTGGCATGAATGGGTTGCCGCTGTCATTTTTCCTCTTATAAACACGAAATTTTATGTGTCCCGTACCACGAAATCAGTAAATTTTCCGGAAATCTCTATTTCAGTTTCGAAATCAGTGTTGTCGAATTACCCTATGACCAACTTTTAAGCAAAATCGGAGACAAAAAATTTTTCCGTTCAAAATCCGGGTTTCCGGGAATTCCCGGATTTTCAGTTTTTCGGCCATAACTTTCGCTAGGCGCATTTTCGGAAAATGTCGCAAGAAGGAAAGTTGCTCAGCTCGACGAGCTCTTTCATTTGAGCCCCGTATTGACCACTTTTGGGGAAATTTTTCAAAATCCGGAATTTTCCGGGCCGAATATCTCGAAATCCGTAAATTTTCCGGAAAATTAGATTCCAGTTTCGCAATCAGCGTGGTCGACTTACCCTATGACCAACTTTTAAGCAAAATCGGAGACAAAAATTTTTAGTCCAAAATCCGGGTTTTCGTGAATTCGCGGATTTTCAGTTTTTCGGCTATAACTTTCGCTAGACACATTTCTGGAAAATGTCGCAAGAAGGAAAGTTTCTCAGCTCGACGAGCTCTTTCATTTGAGTACCATATTGACCACTTTTGGAAAAATTTTTCAAAATTCGGAATTTGGCGGGTCCAATATCTCGAAATCCGTAAAATTTCCGGAAATTTCGATTTCAGTTTCGAAATCAGCGTTGTCGAATTACCCTATGACCAACTTTTAAGCAAAATCGGAGACAAAAAATTTTTCCGTTCAAAATCCGGGTTTCCGGGAATTCCCGGATTTTCAGTTTTTCGGCCATAACTTTCGCTAGACGCATTTCCGGAAAATGTCGCAAGAAGGAAAGTTGTTCAGCACGACGACCTCTTTCATTTGAGTACCATATTGACCACTTTTGGAGAAATTTTTCAAAATCCGGAATTTTCCGGGTCCAATATCTCGAAATCCGGAAGTTTTCCGGAAATTTCGATTTCAGTTTCGAAATCAGCGTGGTTGAATTACCCTATGACCAACTTTTAAGCAAAATCGGAGACAAAAAATTTTTACGTTTCCCTTGGTCCCCCCTTACCATTATAAAAAATTCCGGGAACCGCCATTTCCGGAATCCGGGAAGTACCGAACTGCGCGCGTTTCCGGGAGCACTTTAGGTCACCCCCAACTCCCCCTGAAAATTTCAGCCGGATCGGTCCAGCCAATCAAAAGTTAGAGGGGGGGGACACATACGGCAAGAAATAAATAATAATAAATAATAAATAACGGACATACCCAAGTTAAAGGGTTGCCTTTTTGTTGAAAAAGCGGCAACCCAACAAGCAAAGTGGCATGAACGGGTTGCCGCTGCATTTTTCCTCTTATCAGGAGTCATATCTGAAGCTGCGTACATTCAAGAACTTTGGCGCTATTACAACTTTTTATCCACGCAACGAGAGCTTTCGAATGACATCGGCATCGACCGGATCCGACAATTTTCAATTTTGACCCATTTTGGCCGGTTTTGGCCATTTTGATCCATTTGAGGCCCCGTAACTCATTTTCTGTACATTTTGGTGCTTTGGTCCTATTACAACATTTTATCTACGCAACGAGAGCTTTCGAATGATACCCATATGAGCCCAATTGGACAACTTTCAATTTTGAGGCATTTTGGCCGTTTTTGGCCATTTTTGACCCTTTTTCGCCTCATAACTCAAAATGGGTGCATTTTCAGGCCTTGACCCAATTACAACTTTTTCATTACTCGCCGAGAGCTTTCGAATGATACCAAAATTAGCTCATTTGGACAACTTTTTTATTTTACTCATTTTTACTCACGGGGGTGCTGCGGGAGCACCTTTGCTCCCCAGGGGCTCCCCGCGCTTCCGGGAGCAGTTCAAGTCAAGACCTTCAAAATGAGGTATCAACCATCTCTCTATCCCTTCCCAATCTCGAGATAGAGGGGGGACAAGAATCCGGAGAATAATAATAATAATAAATAACGGACATACCCAAGTTAAAGGGTTGCCTTTTTGTTGAAAAAGCGGCAACCCAATAAATAAATAAAGAAACTTAGCCATATCAAAGGGTTGTCTTTTTTTTAAAAATGCGACAACCCAATAAATCTGTCAGAACGTATCCCGCTCTTTGACTCCAGTTTAAATAGATTATTTTAGCCATTTCTCATATCCTGGCTGCAAATGTGTACCTTATCCCTTTATTCTGAAACGGCTATAATAGACACTACACTCTGGACGTAATTTTACGTCCAAAGCATATTTTGACGAAATTCTAAAGGCGTAAAATTACATATAGCAGTTTTAATTTAACAATTTATCAATGACAAGAAAATATATTAAGTAACTTGGATAAATTGCAATTAAGCTTGTAAACTCAAGCACAATATCCTGCGAAGCTTTTAACAATATTCTATTAAATCCGCTCCTAGTGCTCTTAGGAGGTTCAGGAGATTGAGTGCCTAGGAGCTTCCAAGTGCGTTTTAAAAAATTTTACTAAGACGCTCATATTAGTGCGCTTCCATGTGTAAATGCGTAAATTAAACCTAACTTTACACTAACAAAATAGCTTAGTTTTTAGACATACCATAACATACCATAACCATAGACCGCCAATCTTTGAACATCGATTTCTCAATACTGCAGAATCGGCGAAAATTTTTTCTTCTGCCATAATACGAAGGACATATGGGCTTAGGGACATTTTTTCATTTGGCACAATAGCTCCTAATGCTCTGGAAATTCAGCCAAGCGTGTAATGACACCAAATTTCGCAACTTCGCATTGAGTTTATTGAACTCTGGAGATTTAGCCCAAACCAATAAACGTTCCTCCGCAATAGTGTGAATTTACGTTATGCCAAAAGTCATGCTAACTCACTGTATAGTTTTTGAGAAATCAATGCTCAAAGCAAAATTATCGCAGTTTTGTCAAAATTGTTTATCGACGAAATCTTTTGTTTAAAGCAATAAACTCTAACTAATAAAGAACTGTGTCAAAACTACATATATACAAACGAAAACTTTCGTATATACGATCCATTTACACGATTAAAAATTGTATGTACCATGCAGATGAATCGTATTTTCATGGCCTAGAAATTGTCTAAAAATCGTAAAAACTTTTTCAATGTGAGTGTACCTTGAAGTTTGACGCTTTACTTCATTCGCCTAAAGGCTGCTGTCTGCTACATTTCATAATTGACAATACACTACGCAGTCTAGCATTAGTGTCCGGGGACTCCTGCACAGTTCTATACTTCCGAACAAAGTGGGCCAATGACACCAGTTTTCAGCACCACTGCTTTTTGCACAACAATGCGTTGCATGAATGCAAAATTTGGATAATGTTAAACCCGAAATAAAGCTTAGAATATCAAGAAAGATTCATCAAATTATGGATTGTGATCTCTAGTTGCAATATCAGTGGCTATAACATGTGGAATGTGTCAGTTAGAATTTGGAATTGAGTATCTGAACGTCCAAGCAATTATTGTGAACTGATTATTGTGTTAGTATCTGAGTTGCCAGCCGGTTTAAAACATTCTTAAACTCAAAATATAGGTACACAGGTTCAGAATCTAACAGAAATAGAGTTAGAAATAACGTTACAACGCATTTAAGTCACTTAAAAACGAATGGAACAGCAGTAGAACGCAACTAAGTAAGGAATGATCGAACAGCTAACTTAATAAGGAGGGGTCGTTACCCTTCCCAGGCCAGTTATAGGCCAAATCATCGTGATATTAATGCAACGGATGGGTCGTTACCTTTACGAATCTTAGATAGACTGTGTATCAATCGGTACCTTTGTCATAAAATTCAGTCCCACTCGGTACGGAGTTCCACTCAGTTCTGTCCAATTTTTAAACAATAACCGTCCCACTCGGTACTTTTGCGTCCCACTCGGTACTTTTGAGTCCCACTCGGTACTTTTACGTCCCACTCGGTACTTTTGAGTCCCACTCGGAACTTTTGTTTCCCTCTCAGTACTTGAGGAGACTAAGTTTTTCTGCATTTAATGTTACAATCTGCCAGCATTTGCAATATCAGGTAGTGCGCGTTCGCGCACTACCTAGAATAGGGAAATAAGGTTTTATTTGGTAGTGTTGGATCATAGTTTCCCTGATTGAGTTGAGGAGGAGGTTTCCAACGGAGGAGTTGAGCTAGAGCCTTCATATTGTACCAGTAGACAGCCCTTCGCGAGGGGTCCATGTGTAATGAAAATGAAAAAAATGAGCGGTAGTTTGCAACTGAGTTTCTCGTGTGTATTGTGAAAAACATCAGAATAGCTTTTGAATCAGTTGTCAGAAATAATTGAGACCAGGCTCAGTCCAAAGGGATGACCAAGAGGGTCTCAGAAAAGTTTTTCTAGAAAAAGTCGGTCTAAAGAATGTGATTCTGGCAAGAAATGATTAAGGAAAACCTGACCTGGTTCTTCCTCGGCTGCGTACATGCGACTATATACCGATCTATCATTATAACTTTTGCTATAGATCAGAGGGATGACCGGAAAAGTTCTGGTTTGGAAGAGGACACCTAGAGGGCCTCAGAAAACTTTTTTATACAGGATCTATCCAGTCTTCGATTCGTTCTAATGAAATAAAGATAGGCTGTCCTGACTGCTGTCGGCTGGGTCCACAACAGTTAAACGCCTCTCAAAACATCATAATAGATTTAGCAAGACTTCTCCTAGTGAACTGAAAATTATCTCATACGAATCTCATATAAAGCCGTCAGAAAACTTTTTTATAAGCGATTGGTTCAAATTCAGAATAGAAAAGTTGATGAGAACCTGGCCAGTGCCAAACTTTTCGCTGTTTCGAATGGACTGAGTCTCTAAATATCATAATAACTTTCGCAATTGGAATCAACACTGAACCAGAAGTTGATTTTCAGTAAGAGCACATCGTAAAAGTCTCAGAAAACTTTTTCTCAATTAATTGGACCATTCTGAAGTTCACCAGCTTAAATTAAAAATATGTTTCCGATATGTTCCACTGTAATGACTTACGTACAATTTGTAATTACAGTCCTGGTCAGAAATAAGTTTCTTATTTTCGCGAATATTCGCACTTTCGCGAAGACATTCGACACCAAAAATTTTGATGAGTGTTCGCGAAGGGGCGAATGCAGAGTCCTTTGTGCATTTGCAGTTTTTCTGACAGATGTCAAAACAAAACAGCAGGGTGCCTGCAGCTTTAACTTAACTGCTAGTAGCCACCGGCCAAATGGTCAGGTTTACCTCTGTGTAGTATATGTAGTATGGACAGACAGCTATGCAGTAAAAGCAAGTTTAAGCTTAAGCTTTTCACAAGTAATCAATCACGTCCTGCTGTGTTGCGAAGGAAAATTCAAGCCGACCTTCGCGAAACTTATGTAAAACTACTTTCGCAAATTCGCGAAGGCCCTTCGCATTCGCCTTCGCAAAGAAAGTTATTTCTGACTGGGACTGTATGCTGAGTTATTGTGTTTACCTATGACAGTCTGTAGTTCTGTATATTCTTTTTTATTGGATTCGTTCATTAATAATAGCTTGTAATTGTAATTTTATCTTATTAGTATTATTGTGATTAGTGTTGTAAAATCCGTTCACCAGCAATTGAGTCTTCAGTCAGTTAACTTTAACCCCTTTTATTTTGCATCATCAATTGTATGGGGTTTATTCACAGGTCCTCTCCCCCCTGAGTTTGTGTGAATGTGTAAGGCTCAGCCTGAATGTCTATGAACGTGTGTATGCGTGTGAAGTTTGCTCTGCCTTTTCCACACCTCTCGTTGACTAGTAACACACGTAGGCTGGACAGAGGGGAACCCTCTAAAATTAAGGCGCAAGTCACCCCTAAAAGAAAGAGTTAGTTAGTAAAGTAAAAAGTTAGTAATTAATAATAACGAGGACATCATATCAGGACTCTAGCTAACTAATAAGCTACGTAGAATTTAGGTATCATCTAGGTATTAGTTTATTTCATCTTGGGCTTCCAGGCCCCCTGTTCGTTATTACGATTTTCCTCTTTTCTGCTTCTTGTTTTCTTCGGCTTCTCTTTCGCCTGCGCGTATGTTTAGCAAGCAAAGTCCTAGTCTTTAGAAATAAGACTCGGGACAAAGTTCCTTCATAACAAAAGCGCCGTAAAAATTTATGGCCCAGGGTTTTAGGGAACTCTGGGCCACTTGAGAAACAGCCTTTGGGCCCTAAAAGTTACGCAACTAGAGTGACGAATTGCTCAGGTGCAAATTCAAAAGAAGGAGGCTGGGTCCTCCCTTTCCAACCAGCCAATGACAAAACGCGATCATGAAAGCAGCCAATCATCGGAAGCTGATTGTAAAAGACTCGAGGACAAAGTTAACGTGAGACCAAAATTTGCCGTTTCCAGTCAGTCTGTGATTCTGGGGTACTAGCGGGTGGCCGCTCTCGTGTCTGAGGTTCTGGGGGGAAATCACAGACACCCCTTGAGATGTTCCGTTGGGAGAGGCTTTGCCTCTCCCCTTCTAGGATACCTCCCTTAAAATTTTGTCCACTTCTTGGAACCCTATGTTGGGATTTCGGGTGCTCCTGGGGGGAAGGGCTCGCCTAAAATGGGTTGGCTTCAGAAGCCTATTTCTAAACCCCCCCCCCTCTAAGCTGAGCTGTCCTTTTCCCTCTAGGATTTCCTACAATATTTGTAAGTGCGAGTTCTAACATACCTAATCGGACTCTGAGTCCCTTATTCGAAACATCTCCTTAAAACTGGGCTCTCGCCGCCCTAGACAATTGACACTAGTTTTGCAACTGCTTTCATGTATTGTGTGCTAATATCGGCAGATATTAGCTGGATTTCCCTAGATTTCCAGGGAAGGAAATCTAGGATACGTCATTGGTGGGGGATTTCTGACAGAAATCCCCCCTACAAATTTCTTTCAAAACCACTCAATAAACCACTTTTGACCAGTTTTTTCGACTGTTTTTTCAGTATTTTTAAGCTGATTCTTGTGCCCTAAATTCAGATCATCATTCTCTAAGCAACCTTGTTTTCTCAGAATTCTTGTCCGAAAATCTTGGTAATCGCTGAAGTCTTAATTTCTAATTCTAAAAGGTACGCGCAATTTTACCCCTTCTCGAAATCCAGTTAATACTGCTGAATCCGGGTTAAAACCGACAAGGTTTTAACCCATTTGATTCAGTTCTAGCGAGTGCCGCCTTCGGGCCGATTTCTTTCTCTGCCTCGCTGCTCTTCTCGATTCGCTTCTCTGCTGCTCCGTGTTCCGCTGTCTCTCCGGATCCCGGACGTCTACCTGCTGCACTGCTCCTGGACATTAGCTGCTCGCCCGGTTTCTTCCTGCTCTACCATCCAGTGTGAGAATCCCCGGATTCCCCTGGCATATCCTTCCTGGTTCTTGTCACGCGCTGCTCTGTCCGGATAGCCAGGAAATCAGTCTCAAAACGTCAGTTTTCTGAGATTCAGCTTGAATCTAGAACTTTTCAGAGAGTCGCATCCTTGGCTTAGGGACGCACAACTTGACTTAGGATTGTCATACTGGGCTTTGGAGTGTGGGTTGGATGTTAAGTTGGTCCTAGTGAAGAATTCGAAGATCCTTGCCAAAATCGTTCGATTTTAACTGTTTACCGCGTATTGAAAAATGTCTGTAATCTTTCTGTCCGAAACCCTCTGTTCCTTGATCTGCTCTGTTTTTGCCTGCTTGACCAAATCTGCTCAAATTCTCTCTCTTTAAGTTTTCAAGCAAATTTCAAAGTTTATAGGTCGTTCTCTTAGCAGAGGATAGAATAGTTATTGGTTCTCTGCTGGTGCGTATTGCTGATAACTATTCGTGACCGGGAACGGGTGGACGTGTGCACACTTTTCAGGTACATATAGGGAGCATATAGAGAACTTTCCCCCCTCGACCCCGAAAACCAAATCATTGTGTGACTGCGAATCACCTCGCAGTTTAAGAACCAAGTACTGTTTGTGTGAGTGCGTGTGCGAGTGTGCGAGTGGCAACCATTAGGCTAAAATACTAATTTAACCAAAATTTTCTTAGGTTTCAGCTCTAGTTCATCTGCTAGATTTTGGAGTAGGGACCTGTGACTGATCATAGCTTCGGGTTTAGTTGTTAGGCGGTGAACGGATTCCTCTTGTATCAGTTCTTGCAATAGGTTTGTAGTGTACTTGATCTTGTGTGTTGGTGCTGTTTGATATTAAGGCAATTTGACATAGTAAAGACAGTTATTAGGATCAGAGCTTAAGTCGTTGTAGTTGATATTAGATTGGATAGGAAACCGCTGAGTCGACGATATCTGGAAAAATAGATCAGTCTGGAGCCCATCGAGTTTGTCTACGGTGACGCTGACGACGAAGGAAATCTGAGTGATATTAGTGAGCCTGAGAACCAACTGAATTTGCCATTTCATCAGTGTCCTGAGTGCCACAACCAGTACAGTTTTAGCATTCTCTTTTTAGTGCACGAGGGTAGTAACTCCTGAGCATTCGGAGGTAACGTTCTATTGTAACTGTTCTCAGCCGTGGAATCGCGCTGAGATTGAAGCTTGGACTGTTGATAGTAAACCCGAAGGAAGCCCTCATACGGAGCCTTGGTCTTGCATTTTCACGTGTGACGGTTGTTTCGACTTCAAAGTTCTCTTCTGTTGTGCAGTGACCCCTGGTACCGATCCGTGGGGGGCAGTTAAGCATCGTAACTGTCCCCTTGATAATTACTGGCCTTGAGGCACTAGTGAACTCACGTACCCAACAGGCGGACCGTCTGGATTAGGTTAGACCCACACTAGGCTAGCTTAATCCTTAGACCTAAGAGTAGACCCCCCCACGTCCTCTCGCTATCTGCCTCTGTGTAGCAACAAACTTTGAGCCCCTGGATTTCAGCCTCTTTGTTACACATGCTGTGAAAATTTGAGCGAAATCGGCCTAGCCGTTTTTGAGATACGAAAGATTGAAATTTTGTACTACAGACTTTCTCTCCATTTTTTGTTCCCCCCACCCTAGAGGTCGGAGCTCAAAGATTTTCTATACCATATGGGGTTTTTTTGAACAACTTTTCCCCCATTTTTGGGGAAATAAGTTTAGTGTAGGTAGGACCTCCCCATAGATCTCTGTACATAGCAGGATTTCGATATTTTTCGGACATATTTTTTCGAAAAAGTCAAAATTTTTAACGCGATTCAAGTGAGCAGACCTTGGCCGAGGGATCTCAGGTTTGACATTTAGCATTATCCTAAGAGTCGTCAGAGCATAGGCTATATGAATTTTCGGTCTGGTTTCTGTGGCGACCTGGCCAGGGGTCGAAAGTTAGTGTGTAAACGGGGGTCTGGGCTTACGGACTGTGGAGCCCTACACATAAGAGCTGCCGGGCAGAGGTTTTGTATTCGAATAGGAACCCGTATGTGGTGAATTTATGGCCCATTAGTTTTGCTCTAGGACCTATCCATGGGGCTGGGGGCACCCTGGTGGTGGTGGGCCCCACACGTGTCGCAACTCTGACCTTAACCTCTTATACAGAAAGATCCGCAGTGGGCAGGTCGTTCATCTTTGGCATTTGGGGTGGGGTCCGGGAGGACTACAGCATAGGCTATGGCAGGTTTTGCTCGAACCCCTGTGGCACTCTGGCCAGGGTCCGGGACCCGGGTCCGGGCTCAAAATGGTCAAAAATAGAAATTTCCAAAAGTGGTCAAGTTTGGTATAAAATGAAAGCCCTTGGTGAGGCTAACATTTTTTGTCATTGGAGGATCCCCCCCAAAGTGGGCCCAGCGGCCTGTGGCACTCTGACCAGGGTCCGGACCGGTCCAAAATAGCCAAAAGTCGATTTCTTCAAAAGTGGGCAAATTTTTTATCAAATGAAAGCCATTGATGAGGCGAACATTTTTTGTCATTGGAGGATCCCTCCAAAGTGGACCCAGCTACCTGTGGTACCCTGACCAGGGTCCGGGAAGGTCCAAAATAGCCAAAAATCGATTTTTTCAAAAGTGGTCAAATTTGGTATAAAATGAAAGCCGTTGATGAGGCGAACATTTTTTGTCGTTGGAGGACCTCTCTAAAGTGTCCCTAGCCCTGGCCAGGGGTCTTACTGGCCAAACATGGTCAAAACTCAAAATTTCCAAAATTGGTCAAGCTTGCCACCAATTGAAAGCCCTTGATGAGGGGAACATTTTTTGTCGTTGGAGGACCTCTCTAAAGTGTCCCTAGCCCTGGCCAGGGGTCTTACTGGCCAAACATGGTCAAAACTCAAAATTTCCAAAATTGGTCAAGCTTGCCACCAATTGAAAGCCCTTGATGAGGGGAAAAATTTTTGTCATTTTAGGACCCCTCCAAAGTGGACCCAGCGGCCTGTGGCGCCCTGACCGGTCCAAAATCGATTTTTTTGAAAAGTTTCCAAGTTTGGTATCAAATGAAAGCCCTAGGTGAAGCGAACATTTTTTGTCATTAGAGGACCCCTCCAATGTGGACCTAGCGGCCTGTGGCACCCTGGCCAGGGTCTGGACCGGTCCAAAATGGCCCAAAATCAAGATTTCTAAAGCTTGTGCAAATGTTGGTTGCAAAGTATTTGGTAATGGTGATGCAAAGTATGGAGAGATGAAGTTTTGTCATTGGAGGAGTCGTCTAAAGTGTCCCTAGCGATCTATGCTGCTCTGGGCAGGGGTCGAGACTGTGTACTTCGTAGGATTTTGCTCAACTTTTCTAATCATGGATCTTTGGTGAAGGGCTTACAGCTGGTACAGTATGAAGGTTGGAGATGAACTGCGGACATCGTAATGAGTGTACTATTCAAAGGAGCTTTGTGGTTTAGTCACTACTGCGGAAAAATGCTAGATAGCACTTTATATTTAATTTTATTACATTGCCATTTGGGTTGTTCGACTACGTCAATATTTAGAAGTTTTTTGGATTGTCAGGGAGACTGCTACGGTTTGCTTACTGAATGGATAAGCTGACGTACAGTAAAAACAGAATTTGAGGACATCTATAATGTGTGCTACAGCGGAAAAAAGGTAGAAACAAGTGGGGAAAATGCCCTAGACGGGCATGCAGGGTGTAGAATAGGGAAATCAGGAGGACGGAGAAACGCCAATGGATTTGGCAGTCGGCGCTGAAAATGATAGAAACTAGCTTTAGCGCCGAATAGGGAATACAGTCAGCGCTGAAAATGATAGAAACTAGCTTTAGCGCCGAATAGGGAATGCAGTCAGCGCTGAAAATGAAAGAGACTAGCTTTAGCGCCGAATAGGGAATGCAGTCGGCGCTGAAAATGATAGAAACTAGCTTTAGCACCGAATAGGGAATGCAGTCGGCACTGAAAATGATAGAAACTAGCTTTAGCACCGAATAGGGAATGCAGTCGGCACTGAAAATGATAGAAACTAGCTTTAGCACCGAATAGGGAATGCAGTCGGCACTGAAAATGATAGAAACTAGCTTTAGCACCAAATAGGGAATGCAGTCAGCGCTGAAAATGAAAGAGACTAGCTTTAGCGCCGAATAGGGAATGCAGTCGGCGCTGAAAATGATAGAAACTAGCTTTAGCACCGAATAGGGAATGCAGTCGGCACTGAAAATGATATATAGAAACTAGATTCAGCGCCGAATAGGGAATGCAGGCGGGTAGCGCTGAACAGGCAATTCCTCCGTCCATCCTATTCGTGTAAACTGCTCTGCAATGCTACGAAATGCGCTAACTAAATATATAATGCCCATTCCCAGTATGTGTACGAAATTACTCTGCACTAATGATAAGGTTCTCTGTGTCAAGTCATAAATGATACAATCAGAAACCGTACCCCAATATGTCTGGTAAATCAGCTTCAGCTACTTCGGCTGAAACCGTAGCTGTTTTGTGCATAAACGGCTATACGCATATTCATAATATAGTACTGCTTCCAACTGAACATACGCTGTTTTGAAATAATTGCTTAAAGATTATATACGTTCTGAATAATATTCAAAAAGCGCAAAGATGCCTGCACCAAGATCGTGAAAATTGTTGGAATAGCCGATAAAAAGCAGCCCGCAAAATCAAACTTAGACTTACCTTAAATTTAATTTAACGTTCTTGTCTAAATTAAAATGCATCATTAAAACTAGATATCAGTAAATAAGCTATACTTGGCGAGAACAGAACTGAGAAGTATAAAGTCAATAGCCCAGTGACAATTAACCACGTTTCGCTATACAAAATCAAGAGTTTGAATTCACCTTTTGCAATTCACGCGAATAGGATGGACGGAGGAATTGCCTGTTCAACGCTACCCTCCTGCATTCCCTATTCGGTGCTGAATCTAGTTTCTACAAATTTCAGCGCCGACTGCATTCCCTATTGAGGGCTGAATCTAGTTTCGATATATCATTTTCAGCGCCGACTGCATTCCCTATTCGGCGCTAAAGTTAGTTTCTATCATTTTCAGCGCCGACTGCCAAATCCGTTGGCATTTTTCCCTATTCTACACCCTGCATGCCCGTCTAGGGCATTTTCCCCACTTGTATGTTTGATAAATTGTTCAGACACTGCTGAAGATAAAACACTGAATCTTTGTTCTTTGTTTGTTTAATAGTCACTACAACCTTTTTGTTGGCTGAAGTGTTTGAATATTTAACATTTTTAGCCAAAAATTTGTAAAAAATAGGCCTGCCCCTAAATTTGCAGAAATTGCAAATTTTTAACGTTTTGGCAAAAATTAGTACAGCATAAAGGTTTGCAACTATCTATTTTAAGAAATTGTTAGATTTGTTTGTTTTAGAGTTGTAGTTTTACATAACTTTACAATGCTGTAAAATAACAAATTTCCAGTTTTCAGTGCTCAAATTAATTTAATTTGAATTTGACTTAATTAATTCTTAATTTTGAGTTAAATTGCAGTTAATATCAACTTTTTCTAAGAATATTTTAAATATATAATTCATGAAAATTATACACTATTATTATACAATTATTATATATGTTATTATACTTTAAATACTTCAAACTGAATGTTGAAATACCAAGTCAGACTATAAAGTACCGAATGGGACTCAAATGTACCGAGTGGGACACTAAAGTCCCGAGCAAGACATAAAAGCACCGAGTGGGACTCCAACATACCGAGCGAGACAACAGTACCGAGTGGGACTACTTGAGAATGATTTGAAATGTACCGAGTGGGACTCGTACCGAGTGAGACTCAACCTTTAGATAAGATCCTTACTCATCTGAAAAGCGTGTTAAAATTCATTTAAATCAGTTAAAATAATCAGGAAAATACTCCTAGAAGTATACTATACGAAAAAATAAGGAAGCTAATAATAGTTTCTCTTTAAGAAAGTCGGTTTTGGTAAGTTTTAATATTTAATATATTTTAATATTGGAAGGTGGTTCGTTAAAATATAGGTTTTATCTACTTAGATACATAACATGATGTTTATTGATGTTAATATATGTTCATTAGTGTTAATTAGTGTTAATAAGGCAATGATTAGTTAATTTTGGTAATTCTGGTGGAAAATATAACTTAGGTTTATCTGAAATGCAATTCTTTTCTGATCTTAAGAATCCAAACCCGGTCTTTTAATTCACAATATTAAGAAAGTTATGGGCTAAAATGTTTTTGTAGGATTACTTTTTTATTTCGTAATCCTAGCCCTCTAAAAGGTGTGCATTAATTTTGGCCTCCTTTAATCTTTGTGATAACTTCCAAAATCCTTCCTTTCTTCCTGTCTGGGAAGCCGTCTGCTTCCCAGACTGCGTAGTAGTCACGTGTCTACTACACCCATTCCCGTTTTCATTCACTGTGCCTTGTCCTCAGATGTCCTTTCTGTTGGCCAAGGCCCAGCAAAGTATTGTCTTGCTGAAAAGAAGTTAGTATACAAATTTTGGTGTATAAATAGGTTCGGAGGGGGCTTAACTCTCTCCAAAATAATTAAAATAAAAGGAAATCTAGTTAGGTATAGGTAAATTAATACGTAGAATAATATTATCTAGTTTTTATTTCATGAATAATTACGTAAGATTTTATATGCACATTTTAGGCAACAATTGCCCTCCAACCGTAGGTCAGCTAAGGACACTAGAGTCCCAGCAATAGAGGACAATTGTTGCTAACATTGGAGTGCTGCGTCCCTTGTTTCTGGCCTAAAGTTTAGGCTGAAAACAAGAGAAAGGGGCCAGGAAACAAGGGAGCAGCCAAAAGTATCAAAGTTAAATTTTATTTAATTTAGTGCCAAATTTGGTACCTAAAAATTAGATTTTTTATAAAAGTCCCCGGGAGTCCGTCAATTTGTTTAATTCAGTTTTCTAAATTTCAGAAATTAATTTTTTAATTCATGAATATCCCCTACCTCTACGTGTTAACCAAAATTTTATAAAGTTTCGCGAAATTTCAGCATGGGATATTTATCAGAAAAGTGGTCAGCTGGGGGTAATATTTCGTATTTCTCATTACTCTCACTCCCAGCGGGCCAGCCAATGCTTTAAGATAAGAAGCTTCTAGAAGTTTCTAGAAACTTCTAGAAGCTTTTGTAAGAAAACAAAGAAATTCCGCCTCTCTCTCTAGTTGTCGGTGAGCTGTCAGCTCACCGGCAATTCCAAAATTTTCATCAGTGTTCGTTTGAGCTCCAGCCGAAAGCGCTGCGTATCCCCCCTCCTAAATGCGTTCTCCTGGTGTGCCAGCGTTTTGGCTGGAGAATCCCCCCCCCCCTAAGGAACACGAGTTTGGGACCTCTCTGACCTCCGCACAGGTCAGAGAGGAAAATTGAGCAAACACAACGAACACACGCACGATTTGGGCCATATGAGTCTTCTGTACTCGGCCAGTACACACTTTAGGAACGCATTCTCTTAAGCTTTAGAAAGCCCTTTTTGGCCTATTTTAACCTTTTACTTTTCGGCCTTCGGGCCTTAATTTTCCATCAAAATTATGGCCCTTTTTTGGCCAATTTTATTAAATGATCAGCGAGCCCTCGTGGCCAGTTTTTTATTCTGCAAGCCCTCGTGACCAGTATTTCTTTTATCAGCGAGCCCTCGTGGCCAGTCATTTTTGTTTTCATTTTTGGGGTTTCTTTTTAGTAATGGATTTTGAGTGGGCACTCACCCCTGAGTCAAGTTAGGAGGTCCTTTTATTACGACCTCAAAGATGATTTGTGCTAGTTTAGAAACTTGTTTCACCCATTAGGAATTGCCGGCCATACAGTTCTAGAGGCGCAATAGAATCTTAAAATACTACCAATTATCTGTTTGCTTCATCTATAATAGGTCTGTTACCAAAATTATTAGGCATTCAAAATGCAAAATTGTTTCCTTGTTAATTATTAAGATGTTTAAAAGGGAATTACCGGCTTTCATACTATTAATTTAGTTATAATAGGCTGTCCTTAGCAACTATTCTAGTTTACTTTTTGTGAGTAATAATTGCCGGGCAATCATTACTCTTTCCGCTTTCCACACAAAATTTACAAAATTATCAAAATTTCTTTTACAAAATTAGCTTCTTGAAACTTCAAAGCTAGGTGAAGATGGAGTGGAAGCTGAAAATAAAACAGCAAAATGTGCATATAAACAGTAGTCAGTTTTATTTATATATTAGCTAGCATTAGTTAGGATTATAGATTCTGTGTAAATGATGGTGTAAGTGTGAGTGTTATCGTTTATAGATGCGACCCTAAAATTTACGCATCTGGCTCCTTCCGTAAGCCTATCATGGGTGGTGAGGTTCCAAGGCTAGCCCCATTTTATGAGTGTGAATTGTGAATGGAAATTGTATAATTGTAAGTGTGAATGAGCGCATACCATGTAAATCCCCCTTTGTCCGATAAGGGTCTTTAATTGCCAGAGTGAATGCACAATTATTCAGACATTAGGCAGGAATAAAGCCAAATTGATAGCAATTTGACTCACAATTATGGACGGATAGCAATTTGTAACGTTTAGGGGATAAATGTATAATTGTCGTAAAAGTATTATGTCTCGATGTGAAAATGGTCTAAAATCTTTCGATTTAACGCTTACGTGTTGAACTAATACACTGTAGGTATAAATTACGCATATGCGTGTGTAAACTTTAAATAAAGTTTTCTCGTTAATTGTCCAACATTTTTGGTTGCTGTAAGCACAGAAAATGTTCAGGTTTTCAAGCTCTACAAAACTAGCTAACTTTTGTCCAAATCCGTGTTCATCAAAATTTCGTAAAATTCATATGCCAGTTTGGGATATTTTTAAATAAGCTCAAGTGAAAGGGTGGTAGGTTGCGCGCCTATCACTCGGCTGGCTGCAAGCGTTGCCAGCGCCGGTTGAATAGCGGTTCGGTATGCTTCTCTGAGCTTCTTAGGTAGTTATGTGGAAAGCAGTTAGCTATTCAGTTCGGCTAAGTCGGTAGGTCGATAAGTAGGGACTGCGTAGAATGGCTGCTGAGACAGTGAGTGAGTGAGTTTTTGCAATTTTGCATAAAGCTAATCAAAATTAATTATATACGAAAACTCACTCTAAATCAGCCAATGGTGATTATTCGGTATGTGCACACCTTACAGATTTTTGACTTTTCCAAAATGCATCTACTTCGGTATGTGCACACTTACAAAATAAGGGCTTACTGTAAAATGCATCTACTTCGGTATGTGCACACCTTACAAAATAAGAGTTTCTGCAAAATGCATCTACTTCGGTATGTGCACACCTTACAAAATTAACATTGCCGACTATGGTACGTGAACTATATTTAACAATTTACTTTTTATTTCGGTGGCAAATATTTGCAACACATACTATGGATGATCTTGCAACTATAATTAGGTTTATGACGCATATATACAGGAATGGAATTTTTAAACGTCTTTGCCATTTTTTAACAAAAAATAGCGATTTTGTGATTTGATCTGATTGTGATGTAATGTGATCACAAAAAAGTGATTTGAAGCGAAACATTCCGGCGAAACACTTCGCCGAGGAGGGGGAAATTGAAACCCCCGCCTTCCCCCCTTGTCCACCTGTGATTGTGTTCAGTATTAAAACTGATCGAATGATTCAAGTTTGCGCCATAAACCAGGGTCATGAACATACATTAACACGGGGTCCGATTCTGGGGGGGATCTACCCCGACCTCGGCGATGGGTCTACCCCTGAAAAAATCCGAAATCTTACGGGGGTCTGCCCCAATATTAGCAAAAATTGTGAATTTTTAACGTTTTTGACCAAAAATTAGGAAAAAATGACAATTTATAGCGATTTTTAAGAAATTTTTTTAAAAAATCGCTAAAATTTGATAAAAAATTAATAATTTCCAGTGAAAATCGCTGAGGGGTCTACCCTTTTTTGCTCTCTGGACGAGAGGGTCTGCCCTTTTTTTCCTTTTCGCTGAGGGGGTCTACCCGTTTTTGGTCGGTCTGGGGGGGGGTCTGCACCCCCCCCCCCATTCCCCCCCACGTTATCCTATGGTCATGAAACCAGAAAGGTTTTTGTCCCCTGATATATAATCCGTGTTACCATAATTATAGTTGAACGATCATCCATAATATGTTTTACAAACATTTGTCACCGAAGTAAAAAGTAAATTGTTAAATATAGTTCACGTATTATAGTCGGCAATGTTAATTTTGTAAGGTGTGCACATACCGAAGTAGATGCATTTTGCAGAAACTCTTATTTTGTAAAGTGTGCACATACCGAAGTAGATGCATTTTACAGTAAGCCCTTATTTTGTAAGTGTGCACATACCGAAGTAGATGCATTTTGGAAAAGTCAAAAATCTGTAAGGTGTGCACATACCGAATAATCACCCTATCACCCAGCCAATTAATTTTAGTTTAAGTTAATCAGTTAATATAAACAAAGAAACAGTTAATTAGTGGAGCTTCTCAAGTCAAAGCAATCAATTATTATTAAGTTTTAGTCCAACATTACGTAGCTTTAGCAATTTAGTGTAAGTAGGTAGATAGGCATTAATTATTTTAATTGCAGCAATTATTCAGCAATCAACCGTCTTCCAATAGCAAAATTTCATTCAAAATAACAAGTTGCGAACGTATTCAGGATAAGCCTATTTCCCGTGAAAAACTCTGTAGGTTCAGGCCGAAATAGGCCAAAATCAGAAGTATTATTGAGTCATGTTTGCTTGTTTAAAAGGCTAAGTTAAATCCAATTCAAATGGCCCAGAAGGCCCCACTTTGTGCAAGAGAACCGGTAAAGCCATGCGATTTGTTGAAAAACACAATAATGTTGCAAGCAGTGAACCTTTATACTTCTCCGAGTTGTTTCGCAAAAATACAAGGCCAGTAATGTCCAAAACTGGCCAATAACGGAAGTATTGTGATCGTTTCATTCATTCATTCATTCAAGAAATCATGTGAATTTCGACGAAATCTAGCAAGTTCCATCTTACAACTGACCAAGAAGGTCTGGTTCGTGAAAAGAAAAGAGCCAGAAATAACCAATATTCGCCGAAAAGGCAAAAGTGTTAAAACAGTTAGCTTTCGTTGGATTCTAGTCATTTTGTCAAATTCACAAGTTCAGATAGGCCCAAAATACACATTTTGGGGCCTGGAAAGCAAAAGAACGAGTAATGGTTGGTGGGTTCGATTCCCGCACCATAATACTAATGGGTTTTAACCCATTTGATTGAGCTGTGGATCAGATCAGTCCTGCCAATGGTTCGTGTCCAGAGATTCACTCCAGCGAAACTGTCGTAGCAGCTTTGATCCTGTGGTTTTTAGTGGTAGTCCGGAGAAGGACTTGAACATTTTGGAATAATTTGTCGTGAACGGAATCAGTTTAATCGTAGTTTCTGAAGGTACATTAGAGTTCTGGCTTTTTTGGAAGGATAATTAAAGGCAGAGACTGCACAGTATCAGACCTGATCAAGTTGGGCGAAAACCTAAACTAACCTGACATCGTAGTTTCATCTAAAAATTGGAATTCTTAATTTTGCAGTTTTGAAAAATGCAGTTCATCGCTAGTTCTTTTGTATCTTTCCAGTTGGAGGTCGGTACCCCCACTTTTGTTACCTAAACGCAATTTTATTGGCCTGTAACCGAAGAAGAAGAAAAGAGCCAACCCATCTATTGAACTTTGTTAGTTAATTTTTATTAATTTAGGAATAAGTAAGGAAGGACTATCCAATCCACCAAACGTTTCGTCATATCCTAAGATTTCCTTCTGCATAGCATCCCTGTCTAGTGTACTGGAGCGAAAGCAGTGACCAGTATTCGGAGGCTCACCCGAAGACCGACCCAAGGTTAACTTCTGTTATTATAGACTGTTTTTGTAGATTCTTGTAGTAATTTGATAAGTCCTACTGTAAAAGGCGAATAAAGAGTTTTAACAATACACATCGGTAAAAGCAAGAGCATAAGGATTGCACAAGAAGTATATAGGACATCGAATAGAGAGTTATAGAGTTAGAAGTTTATCTTTAAGAATATTATCCTTAAGTCAGAAACTGTCAGTCAATACGGTTTCTTTCTGAAAACCAATTATTCTGACTCCATACTCAAATCAATCAATAATTAATAAGTAAAGTTTTTTATTTAATTATGTTAGAAATATTTTTAATGTATCCCACAATTTTTTTAATTTTCAAATTACAACGGTCAGAGCCAGACAGTGTAATTGAAACTAAAAACTACATCAGGGCTGTAATCTCTGCTGGCTAGGCTTCACTCCTCCATAAAACCAGTACTTGAAATTCTGTGCTAATGAAGAAGTTTCCCTCCGTTTTAAGGAAATGCAGCATAGACAATAGACTGACAAATTTTGCTTGCATGCAACGCATTGTTGTGCAAGAAACCAAGCAGTGCTGCTGAAAACTGGTATCACTGGCCCCTTTTGTTCGGAAGTATAGAACTGTGCAGGAGTGTAGCGGGGCTAGTAGTTTTACCTACGTACTAACACCGTTACCACGCCCTGACGTAGCGGACGCGGAGACCGTGGCACAGATGGACAACAGACCGACTACAGGAGACGGTCGGGACAGCCTCGCCAGATAATATACGCAGTAAATAGTCCGATCCTAAGGGCGAGATGACTCGCACTCTCACTCACTCAAGAATGAACTACCTACCTAGCAGGAGCTCAGTAAGACTCAGCCTAGCTAAATACACTTTAATAAGAACAGAAACAACAAGTATTATAATAATAACACAAAATAATAGTTATAGGGATGACCCTCACACTCACAAACAAACACACAAAATAATATAGACTTACAGTTAAAGGCTGACGGGGGTCAGCCATCGTACCAAGCTCTGGGGAGAGCTGAGGGAGAGACACAATATTTACAGGGCGTATTATACAGCAATAAAGGGGGAGAATAGCAGTTAAATAGCAAGCGCACACGTTGACAGAATAATACAAGAATGAATAGGGGAGCGAGTGTATGGGTTGGACCCTCCAACGAGCGCCCCCTAGTGAGAATTTCCCCCAAATCACGTAGCTCCCAAAGTCACGAGGGGGGGAACCCACCCAATCCCACGCATACACGTTGGGGGAGCTACGTGACTTGCAAACATGTCCCAGCCCACAATGATGATGTTATAGGAAGCCAAGCGGGTAGCTAGCCTAGCTACAACCGCCAGCAACGGAAAGGTTGACCATTCCAACCTTAATCCGTTACAGGAGTCCCCGGACAGGGAGCGATTGTGCAATTCTAGTCTCAGCATCAAAATAAGCTATGAAACTGAAAATTTGGCAATTTCGTGCCTAGTTTCACGCATTTATAGGAAATAGGTTTTCACAACGCGCAGAGCGCAAGCGAGCAAAGCCTATTTCCTGTTTCCTACTTTCTCCATTCACAGTTCGGAATTAAGCGTCACATCACGCAAAGCGAAATAGAACCCAGTCAGTCAAAGTTGCAGCTGTACACGAGCATCCTTCAGTGGGACACGGTTGTACCTGTCCTCCCAAAGCTCATCAGGGCCCGCCTGCATAAACCAAAGGCCCACTTCGGTGTACAAGGACCCTTGGATGTTTCGCCCGTTCCAATTGTCCGTATTGAACAGGAAGTTGTGCTTCCCGTTAAAAGTCAGATCATCGGGTTTGAAACCACGAGGAACCCGGACACCAAGACCCCACCACGGATCCGTGGAAGCCTTCCCGTAATAACTTCCGATGGTTTGGACCAGGAACTCCTGCATTTCCACGGACTGATAGAACGTGTGGAAAATGATCAGCCGCTGGGTAAGCTGGTCAGGACCCGACTGCCATCGCTCGATGCGACAAGCGGGCAGTGCAGCAATGGCTTGATCAGTGCTACGCTTGATAGCAAAGCCATCCTGATGGGGATGCTCCCTCACGGTGTCCATGACGACGTCGGACTGGCAGAACCAGCCCTTTCGCCCCTGATACAGGTGTTCCTTGGTCTGGAAACCCTGGTTCTCGAGCTGCTCCACCGGCAATGACACATGCGGCAGATGGTTATGCATGAAGGAGAAGGCGTAGTCCGGCCCCAGGTAGAAGCACAGGAAATAGCCTTCATCCACGTTGGTAATGCCCTCGACGTTGGGCCGATGGTATCCGAGCATAGCATAACGGACCGTCATGCAGCGGGTCCGAAGACGCCGAGCGTGCATGTGGGTCACGTAGAAGTGCTGGGATTCGTATCGCCGAATGAGGTGCGGGTACCGGAAAAGTTCGGGCACCAACGCTGCCATGGCCAAGCAATTGGCCCATCGTGCCGTCGACGAGACGCGGTTGACGGGAAAGCCTTTAAAGAGCTTTCCGTGACGATCACGATAGTCCTTGATGACCCACCGCGAGTGCCAAACAGTCCGACCGCCGGTCTGTTCGGGCTGCGGATCTGCCGTCATGTGATTGGTCAGCTGACTGTCACGGGCACACATCCGTTGCCAGATGGATGTCCATGAAGTCCGATGGGAACCGCTGGGAATCGTGGGCGTTGGCCTGCATCCACTTGAGGACCTCGTCACGAAACAAGGCCACCCAAGGATGGAGCTTCTTCTCAGATGGATCTCCAGGGACGTTATGTGGAATCCACTGGAGGTTGTTATCCCGACAGTAGACGATCGGGTCTTCAGGCCAACGGTCCATCTTGATCTCAGCGACTTCAGCCGGTGTGGGTTGTTCGATCTTGAACTCGTCGTAGATCGGGTCCTCAGTTCCCCGAGAAACCGACCGCGCAATGTCCCGATTGAGCATGTCACAGAGGACATTGACCAAGTAAACCCGAAATGGCGGAAAATTGTCCTTCGTATATTTATCGGGATACTCGGGCGGAAGTTCCCGAATGGCAGAGTTCCGACCATCAGGTTTCTTGATTGTTTTCACACGTGGCACGCTATAAGTCGACTTCTGTAGTCGTTGTCGGCTTAAAGCGTCGGCCGCTAGGCGTTTGTCACGATTTTGACGAGACTCGACGTGATGCTGAGCCTTCGGGTAGGTTGGAGGTCGACGGTCTGCGCGATGATCGCGAGACTCGTGCCGACGCTCGGTCGACCGCTGACGTTCGTCCGAACGACGACCCCGTGATGGTTGCCGATGACGGTCCTGGTCGCGACGACGAGCTGATGGTGATCGTTCACGGGCTGGTTGACGCTCGTGATGGATCGCTGACGGATGCTGGCCACGGTCATCGCGAGATTCCGGCCGCTGGCCACGAGACGCTCGTGACGCTAGACGGGAATCCCGACGACGGGAAGACGAACGCTGACGATGACGATCAGTCGAGAGTTCACGACGGTGTGACCGCGAATAATCACGATCACGAGGTTCGATAGAGGCGGGAGGACGAGAAGTCTCCCGACGAGGCGACCGCTGTTGACGTGATGTTGATGGTAGAGTGTCCCGTTGACCGCGATAAACGGTCTCCCACTGGTCATGGGCCGGAGAGTCCAGAGGTGGTTCCTCCAGAGGGACATAGGCCACCCTACCAGGTGTGCCAGATCGTTGACGTAGACTCACGGGTGTTGAGCGAGTCGTGATAGCGGTTGCCGTTGATGATTCCGAGTCGGAACCGAAAGGACGAAAGCCACGACCTCGTCCCGAACCAGAAACACCGCCGAAAACGTCTGACTGAGAGGCAGAGATACCGGGTCTCGCTGCCTCCGCTCCAACCAACGGGGATTTTGGTGCTGTCCACGCGATGACGCTGGACGTTTCGCCCTGGGATGATTCGACTCGACGGAGTTTCGAGCCGAACCGCGTCGGGGGAGCCATAGGGGCCGCAGGTGTGGACGGGACCGCCGTTCCCATCAAAGTTCGGATGACGGACGGACCCATCATCACATCACCGGTTGGACGGGGTTCAGGAACCACGAAGGCGGACGGGTCCGGGGCCTGTTGGGTCACGGCCGTTAGTCCGATGTCAAAATGGCCAGGCCGTTTACAAAGTCCCTCATGCTCCCGCATGACCACGACCGGATTAAGTCCCTGCAGTTCCGCCAACTGCATTACCTGCATGAGCTCTGACTTCTGCTCCTTTTCGAGGAACATCGGGCCCATAAGCACAGAAAAGTTGGTGTCCCCGACACCCAAAGAGTTCAAGGTGTTGACGTAGGGCAGGATCCCATGGGCCATAGCACCACCGTCCCGCTTCCGATACAGGATGACCAGATCGGACCACCTCAAAGGAGGGCCCGAGCCATCCGTGGGAACCTCCCGATAAACTTTCCAGAACACCGGGTTACCCTGATCCACCATTCTGAAAAAGTTCTCAGGATAATACCCTGGCATCTCGGGGTCCGCAGGGGGTCCCACCACGTAGATGTGGCGTTTTGGTTGAGCAACGCCAATAGGTGAGTCTCTAAGTAGGGCATTTAAAGTCAGAATCGATTCTGGCACCATGATCTGGATGTAGGGCTGAACCCTCGCAATGGAGACGTTGACGGACGACTGAACCCCTGACGACGGGTCCGTCGACGTGGCTAACTGGCTGGTGATCACGGGCTGTTCCAGTTTCCAGTGATAAAGGTCCGGAAGATAGGTGGATGGGCCCGTTACGCCACCAGGGCGTTCACTGCAAGAGACCAGAAATCGTCTGGCCTCCTGGTAGGAAACATGAGGAATGTCTCCATGCTGGGCCAGGATTTCGTCCACAGCCTGAGGGACCCCAGACGACGCCACGGACGAGCCGGACGTCCGAGGAACAATGATCCCTGATGCCAGCGAGGCTAGCCGAGCCCGCTGTTCATTCGTCATGGGTGGATGCCAACCGGATTGGAGGGCTGGATTGGCCATCGTCAGCCTGGGTGCACAAGCCTCCAGAAGGGTCGGTTGAAAAGTCCCCTGCTGGCGTTGGGCTTCTTCGTCCGTGGGTGTCGGTTCGCGACGCCCGACCGCTTCGGATGGCTGATCTTCGTCCGCCGCATATTCCTCGTCGGAAACCTGAATGACTTGCGGTTCTTCAATTTCTTTGGCCAGGTCCGCAGCTTCCTGCTGACGAGCAGATGACCGCGTTTTC
>JASAND010018470.1:0-61654 GCA_030248195.1 Trissonchulus latispiculum
GCACTATCGTAAGTAGATGGAAAGAAGTTAATAAAAGGGATGCTGTTACAGTGAACTCATCTTAACGTAAATTGTCCTTCACCATGTATGAGTGTTCAGAGTGCTCAAAAGTATACCGTCATCGTCAAAGCTTGTACACCCACAAGCAGAGGGCTCACAATACTTCAGAAACTGACGGAGATGGTTACGAAACTGAGGACAGCACTGGCACCAATGACAGCAGTGCAAGCAGTGAGAAATTGTCACATTTTTGGCAAGACCTGAAAGAGCAAGCCATAGCAAAACACAGCCTGCGCTTAACTCGAATATCAAAGGAATACGAAGAAGATGGCTACTCAAACAAAGAAGCTGACAGAGAAGCCTTTGATGATCTTATCCCACGTATCAGAAGAACTATGAACGGCCTGGTGTTGAATAAATTTGCTGAGCTCATTACTTTCGGTAATGATCCCATTATAAAGGCGATAATTGATAAAAAGAACGAACTAGTGGATGACAAGGGTATGGAACCATTAGAAGCATATAAAATCGCTGTTGAGAAGAACAGAAGCATAGATGAATACGTTCTCACCAATAGCAACGACCCTGTGGAAGATGATGGCGAATTAGAAAATCTTTCATCATAAATATTTGTCGCATCACCATTTCCTGTAGAAGTTTAAATTGACTCTTCAGTAAGCGCAGACTTTCGAGTTATGATTAATACTTACGTGCTTGGGTAAGTACTTACTCCAATTACATGTAAGTAAGGCAAACCTTATGGTAGTACTTACGTTGTATAGGGACATTATGTCATTGAGGCATTTTATTCTTTGTAATTGATTTGAAGACTGTAGTTAAATGTAACTCTGCATATGTATTGGTATCTGTTAGCTTAGCAATGTAAGTGCTGTTTGTCGTAACTATTGTTTGAAAAAATAAAAGAATAAAAACACAATGACAGCGGTGGCAGAGAACCTTCCCGAGGTGCTGTTGTTAAGGCATTCCAAATGCAGAACAAGTCTTACTCTGTCAGTTGTGAGTCCCGGTGCCTTGATATTGCGGCGGTAGCGTAGTTATATACGCTAGTCAACAGCAAGCTAAGGGCACAGAAATGCCGTTGAGTATTCATGCAGCGTGCTAGATGCTAAACTTCTCCATCACTAGGTTGGGATGATGAATAACTCAGTGGCATTTCGGATGGACTTGAATGCTTAAACCAAATTTGCTATCAGTATTCCATTGTATATATCTGATTCAAGAATAACAGTTGCTCCAAAAACGAACAGTCATAAACCGAAATAATGCGGCGCTTGGCGGGGGCGGGTGAAAAAGAAATTGGGGTTACATAGTTCGCTGCACGCTTGCGCAATCAGTGCAGCACAGCTGATTGCGCCTGCGGGCAGCGTGGCAGCTAGCTAGTATTACTGCGTCAGTAAAGTTCAAATTTCATTTCTGAAGATTCTGCTGCTTCATATTTTAGCAATTGCGATAGGATTAAACAGCTGATAGTTCATAGGTATACAGTTTAAGGTAACGATCAAGCTTTCAAGAAGGTAAACTATTTTCAAAGTACGCAATTTTCAGATATATCAGATAATTTTAAAACGAAGGGGAATGCTGTGAAGATATCTGATATTTACACATTTTCAAGCGGCGCGATTTCAGGGTTAAAATACAAGTCATTGGTTTTGCATAATAATCTGGTGCTGGCATAATTACCAGAGAAGCAGATAATTACCTAAGGAGCGTCAGTGTCTTTGCAGTGTTGTTTTGCTAACATGTTTGTTTGAGGAAGACAGGCAGCTGTTGGCAGGAACAATACGCTTGTCTGAGGCTGTCTGTGTGTAAGGAGATGACCTAACTTCAACTAAAAACATTTTTCAGAGCATTTTTGGTGATTTTTGATTGTTTGTTGTTAGTGGCACTACTTGCGCCTGATATTTAGCTGGAGAATCAAATGCTGTCATTAGTTATTTGTTTAGTAAAAAAGTCAATTCTTGGAATTGATACATCATTAAGGCAAATTATTAGCTGCTTTAATCGAAAGCGGCTTGGTTGTTTATGATAAAACCAGCTGTTTTGTGATGGCTTAAATGCTAAATTAATTAGCTATGATGTAACAGCTGACGAGACGATAATTGATTTTTATAAAAAATACCCGTCCAACAAGACGACGCTATATGATTAACACATCATGTGTTAAAGATACGGGGGGGGTAGGGGACATCTATACTACTTCTATCCAACGATGTCGTGCCAACCACTTCGCTGCTCCCCCTTAAGTCCAGAAAATATTGCAATGTCCAGATTACAGATTAGTAGTTTAGTATTCTACGAAAAAATAATTCCAAAAAGAACGAGACCACCTTAAAAATAGCACACTAATAGAACGATAGCCATTACACTAAATAGCAATAATCAAAGTTTCAAAAGTTGAATCAAAAAATTTCATCACGACACATACTAAGAATCGTGATTTTTCTGCTGGAAAATTTCTCCTGATATTAAGTAAAACTCCAGTAACCCAGTACTGTTACAAAAAGACTTCCAGAAAAACGCAAAATGGTGAAGTTTTGACTCAAGAAAGAAAATGGGTCAAACATTCTTCTAGATGGCCTTTTTCTGGGAGAAGATTTTAGTATAAGAGGGTTCAAACTATGCTGTTGATTTAACTGAAATTAAGTGCCACACAGAATGTTTCAGTTTTCGTGCAAGTTTTCCAGTTGAACTGAGAATGGCTAATTTAGGTATAGACTAGGTCTACGTTGAAAGCAAAAACAATGTAGAAAAACGACAAAATGCCTTGGATGAAACGTATGAAATATAAGTAATTCTCAACAGAATCTGAAAAATTGAACTGAAATTGAACTGAAAAAAGAAACTGAACCACCAGTCTCCAGTTGGATCGTTTGAGCTGCCGCCAGCTTATCATTATTCATGCAGACACTCGATAACCGCCAGGTTTGTTTGATACCAGTTGCTCGTTAATTTGTCATCGTCTTTTTTGCTATTTCCTTTTTCATCCTCTTGATAGTCGAGCAAGTCTTAATTCGGAAATGAATACGTATCAACAGATGCTGGTGACCACTATTATTAACTGATACCAAATACATACATATATATATATATATATCAAGTTTTATTTTATTTTATCTTTTCATGTTTTTGGTTTTTCGGCTTCTGGTATTTATCGTATTTTGGTTTTATCATATTAGACATGGCCAGAGGTTTGCAGTGGTAAAACCTTAAACCCAAACTCAGTTCCATTTAAAATTTAATGGGGAGATGTTTGGTTTCAATGCAATTTTTGAATTTATGCTTTAAGATTTTCTCTACTTGACAAAACTTAACAAACGCGAATTAAATTAACCTTAATTATACTGATATTTCGTTCAGCCCGTTAAATAACTTTTACGCAAATCTATTATTTTAATTTTCTTCCTTGTGATTTGGACCACCAATCACGCGCTAGCCGATCGAGCACTCTACCACTTCGGCTAAGACAGAGCGTCAAGACATGAGTGGCAATCAGTCAATTAGCGGGAAGCAAGCCTAGACATTGAACTTTTTATGCTAAGCCTTGGGGTTGACTAGTTCAGCTTACATATGTTAGTCTTAAAGCTTTGTCAGCTTTCAGCCCGCTAATTCAACTCACCCTTGAAGAGTGTCAAACAGCATATTCCTAAAGAAGATAGATGTTTCTGATGATTAATTTTTTGCCCTGTTTTTAAGACTTTTTGTTTCAGGTTTCCCACCCCCAGAATTCTGTAATATAAATTTCATTAGGGCTCCATTTTATTAATTACACATGCCGTCTGCCACAAGTCTGAGCGGGCTCTGTATTGAGATGTTCCAGGCATTCTTGAAATTAGCTTCTTCCCATTGGAGGCTGAGGCTCAATAGATTCTACTGGCATACAGCTAATATAGAGCTTTTGGGCTTTCGGCGGCTGCTGACTGGAAGCTTGCGATGATGCATTGTGCTATACTATTAGCAAGAGTACATAATGATAAGAGTATGAATGACCAAAGGAATGTTCCAACTTCGTTTCAGTTTCAGTTTCAGTCTCTCAATTTTCATTGTGTAGGAATTATTAATTATGTTAAGGTTTGGTATTTCTGCAGCTCACCATCCCGTTGCAGGTGACAGTTAAAAGATTGGATTCATGTTGTTAGGCTGGCTAAGTTTACATACCATACTTTAGATAGGTAAAGGGATGGACTTTCGAATGAAGTTCCCTTTGTTGACCAACATCATACAGAGATGTCTATTTAAGTGGCACTTAACTCATCCTAAGGTATTCTAATGTTAACATCTCTCATCTTCTGAAAGGTTGTCTCCTCTTCTGCATGGATAATTTGCCTGAATTGCTTTACCTGCGAATCAGCTAATTTCAAAACATTCATCCAAACAGATCGGCCAGAAAGTGTGACAAAATTGTTCAGATAATTTTGGGGGGTGTCATTCATATTGTCTTACATAAAGGCGACACAACGTTCACACAACACCACAATGTTCATCCAACAAAACACAAATTAGACCTATTTTTGTGATATGAGAACGTCCCCTTTATCTTTGCTTAAGGAAATTTTGGGTGGGGGGTAGGAGCGTCCCCCCCTTCGTTTTGTCCTCCCAGTGCCTGATTGTTACCATGAAAAGCTTTTAATCCAGTCTACTAGGCAGGTTACGCAATAATGTAGCTTTCATTTAGGATAGACAGAAAAGGAAGTCATCAGTGCAGGAGAAAATGTGGACAACAAAACTTCTTGTCCCTATTCTGGTTTTCCCTCCCCAATTTCAGGTTATCAAATTTCGCTGGAGTCTCACATTAAATTACATCCCCTTTAATTGAAAACTGAGCCCCCCCTCCCCTCCCCCGGCACAAAACTTAGTCTTCAGATGTTAGCTCTAAGTATCCACCGCGAAGCTAAGAAAGAGTACTTTGTATTTGTCTTGGTTTTGGCACAATGTGGTTCAGTGGATGCAAAATTATACCAGCCTTATTTATTGTTGATTCTACTGTTCCAAAGATCGTAAGGCTATCTGAACTCAATATTAATCCTGAACTGTTACATACTCATTGGATTAACTGTGTAAACAAATTTGATCGTCTCGTTTAATTCATTTGTAAAACTCTGAATCCAGGCTTTAAGGTTAAAAAATTGAAGAGAGATTCGGGGATCGAACCATGGTTGGATCATCCAAAATACAGCATTTTGTACCTATCACTATTGTAGTTTATTACGCTGATTTCAAATTGATGTATAATTTCCTGCCGGGGTTTAAATTGTTAGTGGCATTGCAGGTGGAGCAACAAAAAAGTGCTTGACAATATTTCTAAAGTCTGACCAAAAAATCTTGGAACCGAACAGTCAGCACTAGTCCTGAGTTATCCTTTGAAGGTAGCCTATATAAAGTATATATTTTTAGAATCCTCAGGACGAGGAGATTCCGATAAACCCATCATATCCGGTCTATATCCGGTTACCGGATACTAAATCGATAAAAACGCTTCAGATTCGGAAGAAAAATGCTAATTAATTCATGCTCTAGTATATTGGTCCTTGGCTCAAAACGTTTCCGAAAATCGGGTCACATCCGGTCCATGTCCGGTAACGGGATGCACAGGTCACAAAAACTGTACAGCAAGATGGGTAGGTCGTACAGTTTCGCTGATTGGATTTTTGGATTCCTCGGGTCGAAATCAGTCTGTATCCAAAATTTTGTCCGGTTTGGACCAAAATTGCGTGATCTATGGTCGTATCCGGTTCGCAAAAAACCGGAAAAACCGGTTTTTCCGGCCTGGTGCTCGGAATCGCGGATTAAAAATGTTCCCTTTGGGCACAATGAATGTTTGGGAGGCTACTTTCATTTTACCGGTGTCAAAGCAATCGAATATCCGGTCCATTTCCGGTTCTGAGCTTTGAAATTTGAGATTTCATGTGCTATTATCTCAGTATCCGGTAAAACTTCCGGTTGGTCCGGAAGTCAAATTATTGCATTAAAATTATATTTGGTCTATCCCTAACCAACACCAACCTCAAATTACTTCATATCTGCTGTAAATTTTGAATTGCAGCGTTTTAAAAATGGTTCAAAAATAGGTTATATTGCATGCGACAAAGCTAAGCGTATGTGATCAAATCTCATGTCCGGTTTAACAATTAGACAAAACAAACAAAAATCACCCATTCGCCCAAAGGGAACATTTTTAATCCGCGATTCCGAGCACCAGGCCGGAAAAACCGTTTTTTCCGGTTTTTTGCGAACCGGATACGACCATAGATCACGCAATTTTGGTCCAAACCGGACAAAAGTTTGGATACAGACTAATTTCGACGATCGATTGTACGATCTACCCATCTTGCTGTACAGTTTTTGTGACCTGTGCATCCGGTTACCGGACATGGACCGGATGTGACCCGATTTTCGGAAATGTTTTGAGCCAAGGACCAATATACTAGAGTATGAATTAATTGGCATTTTTCTTCCGAATGTGAAGCGTTTTTATCGATTTAGTAGCAGGTAACCGGATATAGACCGGATATGATGGGTTTATCGGAATCTCCTCCTCCTGAGGATTCTAAAAATATATACTTTATATAGGCTACCTTCAAAGGATAACTCAGGACTGGTGCTGACTGTTCGGTTCCAAGATTTTTTGGTCAGACTTTAGTTCACCTGTTTTTGTCACGGGTCCCGCAAACAACGGATGAGCTCATGCGAATGCAACAAACGTTTAGTAGCATCGTGACAGAAAAAGAACCTGCATCTGCCAGATTTATCTATTAATCTTTGATCAAAGAACGAACCCACACTTTTGATGAAACAATTTATTTATTGGCGTTATTTGTTCAACCTGATAGAATTGAATTAAGGCTAGTTTAGGATTTAATTTGCTCCGGCAAAGCTTTATCTCACGAAATAGGCTCTCCAGAGATTTCTAATGCAGTTCACTGATCTAAGAGGGACTTAAGTAATAACAAACACTCCTTGGAAAGGCTGGATTTGCAACACTTTGCTATACGTTAGAAATAATGTTTCCTTCATATTACTGCAAACAATAGAGTTCTAGGTACAGTGTATCGTTATTTTGCAAAAATTTCATTCCAAATATTTAATTTCCCGATTTCTCTTTTTTCATTTTTTTTCATTTCCCGATTTCTCAGGAACAAGAAGATATACCTCACTCAAGTTGATTTACTCAGCTAACTGGTAATTTTTATTAGCTTTTTAACCGAGCTATATGAAGAAATTTGCTATAGCGTTAAGTGTGTTGGAAACAACCATATTACAATCTTCTTTAGAACTCCATCCAAACATATCTGGGACGGTTGAATGAAATCACAGAAGTTGACCTGTTAATCCCAACTTTAAGCTAAATCAATTAAGATTATTCAAATGAGCCGCTCCGGCTCTGTTTCCGTCAGGTTTAATTTAAATCTGGACAGAGAAGCTACATGAGTTCTTCTGTTCAAACAAATTAGACCTTTTGAACGGCCACCAGTCGTGTAGATAATTACAGAGACTCACAGAGAGTATCTCAATCTTCTATACTCCCTTTACATGGGGAGGGCTCCGGCTTGTATATACTTAATGCTTATACGTTATAATACTTGTATAATACTTATAATATATAATACTTATATACTTTCTTTCCCTTCTACAGAACTTTTTTCTTCGGAAAATGGTTCGTTCTTTTGAACTTTGCGTGCCGACTTCAGTCTCTCAAACAATAATGCACTGTTTGGGGGGTCCTGCAACATTAGGCAGTCCTCCTAGGTGGAAAGCACTTTGCTAATATTTGAACAGTCACTAGGGGTTCGCCAAATGCATGCCATGAGTTTTCCGTCCCCTCCCCCGAATGTAGGATACCTTTTTGTTAATTTCTCCCTTCAACCTCATTTTTCATAGCCTGTTTCTTCCTATCATGACGAGGAACTAATTGGTTCAAAATTCTTACTTTGGTCTACATACTTGACCAGAGCCAACTTTTGGAATTTGGTGGTACCAAGTCTATAATAGCAAGAGTGAGACAGACCTCAATTTAAACTTGAAATCTCAGAAACATTTGCTGTAACTCGTTTCATATCCTGTCGATTAAGTCGTGGAAATACAAGTGGCACGTTTAACAGAATGATGACATCTATATAATACTGTAGTCCCAAACTGACAACATTTACGCCATCTAACATGTATAAGAATAAGGGAGTTACGTAATACGCACCACATGTTTGCTCATAAAAAATTCAATGAGTGCTAACTTTAGCCCTCTGACAAGGATATACTCTAGGACATGTAATCTTTGTTATGGGAAAGACAACTTTGTTCTGTTCAGTCCAGAGAGTGTTCTACTCTTTCCAGCCAGAAAGTCTACTACTCCTCCTGTCAACGCACTGCTTAGCAATTTACTTGATGAAAAGTCTGTCTCAAATCTGAAGCCCCCTTTTACTATACTTTTATTCGCTTTTGATTTCAGGTAGCGCTGGGCAGAATCCTACTCCTAGTAAGTCTCTGTCAAAAACAGCAGTTAAGCCTAAGGTCCAGTTTATCATATTTTTATCTTTCCTTCAGCGCCGCACAGGAGATAATGACATATGGTTTTGTGTAAATGATTAGCAGACTTAAAAGCTAAAGTGCCACAATATTTCAGACTATCAGATCTTGAAAGCTCTCTAGTTGGCGACTGTAGTTTTAGAGTGCACTGGTTTTCTAAAGTGATTCTTCTTTCTGCTTCTCAGATAATTATGTACTTAATAGAAATACAAAAACAATAGGTAAAAGCAAAACGGTAAAAATTGAATGGTGTGACAGCTTAGCCTTTTTATAGAAGAAACTCTTCAAATCGGGTTAAAATTTTTAATTAAATCTGCTCTGTCAAGAGTTTATGGGCAAAATACAGTGTAGAAATTTAGTTTTTTAATGCACAGCTTCAATTTCCTTGCTAGGATATCAGTATTTTTTTACAGAAAAACGGCTTTCCCTCTCTACCAATGGTTCATTTTAGGATGATGTTATTTTGGGCTGAAATTTCAATATTTCATTTGTTATTCCCTTAATCTATTATTCAAAGGAACGGCTGGGTGGAAAACAAAATTAATAGAATTTGCCTGTCTAAAGGCAGATGAAGCTTCTCTGCCAGTAGGAATATTAAACAGAAGCTGTTGATGGTTAATGCCCCTGCAGAGCCTTAATTTAGCTGTCAAACAGAGCATTTTGTAACGGAAAAAATAAGTTTGCATGAACCTGTTTGACCATGAAATTAAGAATTTGCCGAGGCATTAATCGTGCAAGAAACTACTGAGAGTTAATGCGCAGCTAACACTTTTCGTTGTGATATCTGATATTGGAGTTCTTTTCAATCCAGTTAATCTAAGTTAATCTAAGTTAATCTAGTTAAGCTAAGCTTTGGTCCCTTTAAGGATCATTTTAATTCTAATAACAATTGATAATCTAACCTCTTCCCTAATGAATAATAACTGACAGTCTTACAATGTCTTGCTTAATCCTTAATCAAATTATCCTTGACTATCATTATCTGAAATTTTTTAGAATAAGATGAATATAATAAAGTAATGATTATAAAAAAATTAAATAAGATAATATAAATAAAAAGATAGTATGAATGATTTAAATAGTGATATGGAAATGAAGGTAGGGTGAGGGTGGGGGGGGGGGGGGAGTAGAGGGATTTAAGAAGGGAGAGGGGGGGGAGTGAGAAAAAAAAAGAAAAGATGTAAAAAAAGAAATAATAAAAAAATAATAAGATATAAAACGATGTAGATGTGGGATGTATGGGGAGAGGGAGATGTAAGTGGAAGGGGGGGAATGGAGGAAGAGAGAGAGGAGAGGGAGGTGTGAAGATAAATGAATTTCCTTTAAATTTAAAGACTAAGAAGAGATTTATCCTTATACTACAAAATCTATATCTTTTGTTACTTTCGTAATAACCATCATATGTTATTCAATATATACATGAAATCGTATAAAGTCGGGTTTTCTTAATTTAACAAATGGTGCCGAAAACCCTGTCAACATTTCTGTATGCTAATTTATGAACTGTTCCGCTATCTTTGGTTCCTGTTGGGAGAAAGATCAGCTGGTCAAAGACAGGTGGCCCGTGGGTCCGGACAATCGGGTACGAAGAGGGTCCGAATTACCTGGGTTTGTCTGGGAATCCTTTACGGTATCGTCCTATTGTGGGGGCTTCTGTTCATTTGGGAACGATTATTATTGACATTAATCTCAGGGGAACCTGGAACACTTTCCGTCACAATTGCAATGACTGAAAGAAAGTTGTTTGGTCTGAAAGCCCAAAGAGATGCTTTCCGGACACATGCAAGCAGGCTGATTGACGAGTCAAACGAACTGCTATCAGCCATTGACGTCACCGATATCGATGCCGTTGTGAGTTGTCATGAAAGACTCAGCAACCTGGTAAGCAAACTAGAAAGATTGGATCAAGAAATCTTGGATCTAACCCCCGAAGAAGAGATTGGTGACGAGGTAACCACTGCTGTAGAATACCAGGTGCGGTTATCTGATACAGTCATTGACTTATCTACAAAAGTCAAGGCTTTAAGTAGGGCACAGCCTCAAACACTTGGCAGAACCACTGTTCAAGACTGTCCCAATGATGTCAGCCACTTATCCTCCCCCGTGAGAGGCTCTGCAAAATTGCCGAAGCTTACTATAGCGAAGTTCGACGGAAAGGCTTTAAAATGGAGAGAATTCTGGGACTCCTTTGATTCAGCAATCAACCAGAATTCTAGCCTAACCGATGTAGATAAGTTCAACTACTTAAAGGGTTTACTTTCGGGAGACGCTGAGAGAGCGATCAGTGGCTTAGCAGTAACTCATGCAAACTACAAAGTTGCTGTTGAGACAATTCAGGAAAGGTTCGGAAACGAACAAATGGTGGTTTTTGCACATTTTGATTGCCTCTTTCGACTAGCCACTTCTAGTAAAGAAACTTCAAAACTTCGCTTAACTTATGACGAATGTGAGCGTCATATTAGAGGATTAGAGGCTATGGGTGTCACAGAAGACAAGTTCGGTATAGTCTTCATACCACTTATCCTATCTAAGCTACCAGAAGAGCTTCGAATTGACCTGAATAGGAAAAATGGCCTTCAAAAATGGGAATTGAACAAACTAAGACAACTATTGAAAGAAGAAATCGTAGCTAGAGAATTAGGGGAAAACAAAGCTCAACCGACTACTTCGACGGACTACAGATTTAAAGTTCATTCCCCTTCTTTTAAAACTGCTGGAGCTCTGACTGCTCAGACAGCTCCAGTAAAACGACATCCACATTGTATCTTTTGAGACTCAAATCATTACTCGGATGAGTGCAAAAGGTACAATGATTTAGAGTCTAGAAAAAAGAAGGCAAAAGACAGATGTTATGGCTGTGCACGAGTTGGACACCTAACGAAAATGTGTAGAAAACCAAACGTTTGTGTGTACTGTCAAGGAAGCCATCATAGAAGCTTTTGTCCGACGAAATTTGGAAGAAAATCGGAAGAAGCCATGGTTTCCACTGTATCAGATTCTTTGGAAGACACCGTTACTGCAATGGTATCACCGGGTCAACAAGTCTTCATGCAGACTGCAACAGTAGAAGTATCACCTACGGAAGGTAAGCAGAGGGCCATGGCTCGTTTGTTGATGGACACTGGCAGTCAAAGAACATATGTAACAAAGGCACTGGCAAAACAGTTGAAGCTAAAGCATCACAACAACGAAACCGTTTTTCTTGGCACATTTGGTACCCAATCAACCAAGAAGATGAACTTGCCGGTTGTTGAACTTAATTTGAAGTTGATTGATGGATCTTATCTAACCATAACGGCAAATGAAGTCCCAACGATCACTTGCCCAATACAACGTCTGCCTGTGGACAACAGACTCTGGCCATCCTTACAAGGACTGCAAATGGCCGATTCAATTCCTACACAACTAGAAGTGGTGAATATTGATATCTTATTGGGCAACGAGTACTATTTTGATGTTGTCGAGCCAGAATGCCGATATCTGGAAGGCAACGTAGTACTTCTAAAGTCTCGGTTTGGTTGGATACTGTCTGGGCGCTCTTCAATTCTAAAGGAACGGAAGCCAACGATTTCTTTGCTATCACCTTCACGGTGCTACCAAAGTTCTTTGGAAACTGATGACGTTCTTCAGAAGTTTTGGTCTTTGGATGCCATTGGAATAACGGACGACGGCAGGTCAAATGATGACGATGTTGCTATTGAAAACTTTAACAAGACAGTAAAAATGATTGATGGCAGATATGAAGTCACATGGCTTTACTTTGCTTTCCGGACACATGCAAGCAGGCTGATTGACGAGTCAAACGAACTGCTATCAGCCATTGACGTCACCGATATCGATGCCGTTGTGAGTTGTCATGAAAGACTCAGCAACCTGGTAAGCAAACTAGAAAGATTGGATCAAGAAATCTTGGATCTAACCCCCGAAGAAGAGATTGGTGACGAGGTAACCACTGCTGTAGAATACCAGGTGCGGTTATCTGATACAGTCATTGACTTATCTACAAAAGTCAAGGCTTTAAGTAGGGCACAGCCTCAAACACTTGGCAGAACCACTGTTCAAGACTGTCCCAATGATGTCAGCCACTTATCCTCCCCCGTGAGTGGCTCTGCAAAATTGCCGTAGCTTACTATCGCGAAGTTCGACGGAAAGGCTTTAAAATGGAGAGAATTCTGGGACTCCTTTGATTCAGCAATCAACCAGAATTCTAGCCTAACCGATGTAGATAAGTTCAACTACTTAAAGGGTTTACTTTCGGGAGACGCTGAGAGAGCGATCAGTGGCTTAGCAGTAACTCATGCAAACTACAAAGTTGCTGTTGAGACAATTCAGGAAAGGTTCGGAAACGAACAAATGGTGGTTTTTGCACATTTTGATTGCCTCTTTCGACTAGCCACTTCTAGTAAAGAAACTTCAAAACTTCGCTTAACTTATGACGAATGTGAGCGTCATATTAGAGGATTAGAGGCTATGGGTGTCACAGAAGACAAGTTCGGTATAGTCTTCATACCACTTATCCTATCTAAGCTACCAGAAGAGCTTCGAATTGACCTGAATAGGAAAAATGGCCTTCAAAAATGGGAATTGAACAAACTAAGACAACTATTGAAAGAAGAAATCGTAGCTAGAGAATTAGGGGAAAACAAAGCTCAACCGACTACTTCGACGGACTACAGATTTAAAGTTCATTCCCCTTCTTTTAAAACTGCTGGAGCTCTGACTGCTCAGACAGCTCCAGTAAAACGACATCCACATTGTATCTTTTGCGACTCAAATCATTACTCGGATGAGTGCAAAAGGTACAATGATTTAGAGTCTAGAAAAAAGAAGGCAAAAGATAGATGTTATGGCTGTGCACGAGTTGGACACCTAACGAAAATGTGTAGAAAACCAAACGTTTGTGTGTACTGTCAAGGAAGCCATCATAGAAGCTTTTGTCCGACGAAATTTGGAAGAAAATCGGAAGAAGCCATGGTTTCCACTGTATCAGATTCTTTGGAAGACACCGTTACTGCAATGGTATCACCGGGTCAACAAGTCTTCATGCAGACTGCAACAGTAGAAGTATCACCTACGGAAGGTAAGCAGAGGGCCATGGCTCGTTTGTTGATGGACACTGGCAGTCAAAGAACATATGTAACAAAGGCACTGGCAAAACAGTTGAAGCTAAAGCATCACAACAACGAAACCGTTTTTCTTGGCACATTTGGTACCCAATCAACCAAGAAGATGAACTTGCCGGTTGTTGAACTTAATTTGAAGTTGATTGATGGATCTTATCTAACCATAACGGCAAATGAAGTCCCAACGATCACTTGCCCAATACAACGTCTGCCTGTGGACAACAGACTCTGGCCATCCTTACAAGGACTGCAAATGGCCGATTCAATTCCTACACAACTAGAAGTGGTGAATATTGATATCTTATTGGGCAACGAGTACTATTTTGATGTTGTCGAGCCAGAATGCCGATATCTGGAAGGCAACGTAGTACTTCTAAAGTCTCGGTTTGGTTGGATACTGTCTGGGCGCTCTTCAATTCTAAAGGAACGGAAGCCAACGATTTCTTTGCTATCACCTTCACGGTGCTACCAAAGTTCTTTGGAAACTGATGACGTTCTTCAGAAGTTTTGGTCTTTGGATGCCATTGGAATAACGGACGACGGCAGGTCAAATGATGACGATGTTGCTATTGAAAACTTTAACAAGACAGTAAAAATGATTGATGGCAGATATGAAGTCACATGGCCGTGGAAGGAAAGTCAGAGCTGCGTCTCAGACAACTTTCAGTTGGCAAAACGACGGCTCCAGTCTCTGGGAAATCGTCTGAAGCAGTTTCCAGACATAATGGAACGGTATCAGGATACAATCAGAACACAGTTGGACTTGGGAATAATAGAAAAGATTGAAAAGGACAGAAAGGATAATCCGGTTGTCCATTATATTCCACACCATTGTGTGATCAATATGAACAGACCGACTACTAAACTACGAGTGGTATATGATGCATCTGCCAAAAGTGGAAATGGTCTGAAAAGCTTAAACGAGTGTCTCTATCGCGGACCTGTAATGTTGCAAAATCTGTGTGGATTACTCCTGAGGTTCCGGCTATGCAAAGTGGCGATGATCAGTGATATTGAAAAGGCGTTTCTCCAAGTTGGTTTACAGATACCGGACAGAGAAGTTACCAGATTCTTATGGTTCAAAGACACCACGAGAACTGATATAGAAGAAAATGTCGAGATTTACCGATTCCGTCGAGTTCCATTTGGAGTTGTGTCAAGCCCGTTTTTGTTGGCAGCTACCATCAACCACCACCTCAGATCAGCTGGAACTCCAACAGCACTTGATATCCTACAAAATATCTACGTGGATAATGTCTTTGGGTTTAGAGATTCTCTTCTGGAAGCGAAGCAGTACTTCAAAGAGGCAAAAGAATTGTTTGCTACAGCTTCTATGAACCTGAGAGAGTGGACGTCGAATTCCAGTGAATTGATTGAAACATTGCCAGCTAAAGATAAGGCAACTGAGACCGTTGTTAAAGTTTTGGGACTATCATGGGACTCGGTTGACGACGTAATTTCTCTGAATCTGTCCAAGCCAAGTGAGAATGAATCAGCTGTGACAAAACGACAAGTTGTACAGAAGGCCGCTGGTATTTATGATCCGCTAGGATACTTTGCCCCTGTAGTCATAACAGCAAAGATGCTACTACAGGATCTCTGGAGGAACAAATACAAATGGGACGACGATCTTCCGGAAGATTTGCACAAAACCTGGAAGATTTGGTTAATGGAACTTGATCGACTGCCGAAGATTCGGATTCCAAGAAGAATACCGCTGCAGCCAGAAGTCGACCTGCATTGTTTCTGCGATGCTTCGGCAAAGGCTTACGCCGCATGCATCTATCTGGTATCCAAATCTAAAGGCCAAACAAATTCTGATCTTCTATTCTGCAAATGCCGATTGGCTCCAATAAAACAGCTATCATTACCACGGCTAGAATTGATGGCGATATTGATCGGCACAAGAGCCATCAAGTTTTTGACGGAACAAATTAGGAAAGATATTAGAAGGATTGTGGTTTGGACTGACTCAAAGTGCTGTCTACATTGGATTGCCAGTAGAAAGATTCAACCTGTGTTCATTCAAAACCGTTTACAAGAAATAAGAAACCTGAAGAAGGCCAGTTATTCTTACGTGCCAACAAACGAAAATCCTGCTGATTGGCCTACTCGTGGGAAATCGACAAAAGAAATAGAAACTTCAAGATTTTGGTGGCATGGACCAGCTTGGTTAACAGAAACTGAAGATAGTTGGCCTCGACAAGATGACTATCAGGAGGAAAACAAACAAATAAAGAACTTAACACCTGAGCCAGCATATGGACCCACCTTATGTACACAGACAGAAGTTGGTTCTTGGATAAATGTTGAAAAGTTTTCAACAATGAAGAAGCTGATACGTACGGTTGCATGGATTCTGCGATTTAAAGGAAAGCTGTTGAAGACTTCTAAAAGAATCGGAATCCTTAGTGCCGAAGAAATATTCGAAGCAAAGCGATTTTTGGAATTACAACTCCAGAAGCAGCAGTTCCCTGATGTTATCAGCTATCTGAACGGACAGAAGATAAAACAGCCGGATATTATTGGAAAATTGAATTTGTTTTTGGATAATAACGGAATCATAAGATGTAGAGGAAGAATCGACAATGCCGATCTTGGATACGATGCGAAGAATCCAAAGTTGTTACCAAGAAGTGCCTGGTTCACCTTTCTGGTAATCAAAGATTGCCATGGAAACCTAGCTCATGCCGGGATCAATCACACTTTGTCTGCAATTCGAAATGAATATTGGATACCAAGTGGAAGAGCATGTGTAAAGAAAACATTAAAGACCTGCTTAATTTGCAGATACTGGGAAGGTGGCAGTTACAAGCAACCTCCGATGCCATCTTTACCGAAAGTAAGAGTAGAAGAAAAACCAGCGTTTACTTGCACTGGTCTCGACTATATTGGACCTCTTTATGTCTACAAAGATAAGAGCAACCCTTCGAAGACATGGATCTGCATTTTTACGTGTGCAGTGACAAGGGCTATTCACCTTGAACTGGTTAAAGATTTGACTGCTGATCAATTTATGATGTGTCTCAGACGTTTCATAGCAAGAAGAGGGAAGCCAGATCAAATCATTTCTGACAACGCTCCTAATTTTAAACTTTGCTATAAAGGTCTGAAGCGAGTATGGTCACAGCCCTCAAAAGAAGCAAACACGGAGATAACGGATTATCTAGTCGACAGAGGAATACAATGGAAGTTTATTCCGGAATTTGCACCGTGGATGGGCGGATTCTATGAACGTCTGGTAAAGTCAGTAAAAAGAAGCCTACGGAAGACTATTGATAATAGATTGCTTTCTTTTGAACAACTTTGGACGATTACAACCGAAGTAGAAGCTATATTGAATTCGAGACCACTGACTGTCATGGATGCAGAAAAGGCCTGTGGTCAGCAAGTTCTCACTCCTGCTCACTTCATCAACCTTAATCCTTCCACAACTACAGCTGCCGGTGATGTGACTGGTGAATATAGAGAAGGTAGAAATCCAGTGAACGATCTTCTCAGTCGGTGGAAGAAAGGACAGAAAATGCTAGACACCTTTTGGTCAGCGTGGAAAGCAGAATATTTGCTCAGCTTAAGAGAACAAGACAAGCAGATAAACACAAGAGGTCAAGTAGATTCCGTTCCTAAGGCTGGTGATGTGGTGCTGGTAAAAGAATTACTACAACCACGAGGACAGTGGAAAATTGGACGAATCAGCGAACCTGTTGTGAGCAATGATGGGAAAATTAGATCGGCTATAGTTCAAGTGAAGGGTGGTAGGAAAATTCAACGACCCCTACCCTACCTTTACCCCATCGAGGTTCGCAACAATACCAACCTCGGCCGAACTGAAGGTTCTGCTGAGAACCTACCCAATACCGCATCTCTCAATGACAATAGCATTGAAGTCAGTCAGTCAGTAAAGTCACGGTAAAGTCAGTTGGCAAAACGACGGCTCCAGTCTCTGGGAAATCGTCTGAAGCAGTTTCCAGACATAATGGAACGGTATCAGGATACAATCAGAACACAGTTGGACTTGGGAATAATAGAAAAGATTGAAAAGGACAGAAAGGATAATCCGGTTGTCCATTATATTCCACACCATTGTGTGATCAATATGAACAGACCGACTACTAAACTACGAGTGGTATATGATGCATCTGCCAAAAGTGGAAATGGTCTGAAAAGCTTAAACGAGTGTCTCTATCGCGGACCTGTAATGTTGCAAAATCTGTGTGGATTACTCCTGAGGTTCCGGCTATGCAAAGTGGCGATGATCAGTGATATTGAAAAGGCGTTTCTCCAAGTTGGTTTACAGATACCGGACAGAGAAGTTACCAGATTCTTATGGTTCAAAGACACCACGAGAACTGATATAGAAGAAAATGTCGAGATTTACCGATTCCGTCGAGTTCCATTTGGAGTTGTGTCAAGCCCGTTTTTGTTGGCAGCTACCATCAACCACCACCTCAGATCAGCTGGAACTCCAACAGCACTTGATATCCTACAAAATATCTACGTGGATAATGTCTTTGGGTTTAGAGATTCTCTTCTGGAAGCGAAGCAGTACTTCAAAGAGGCAAAAGAATTGTTTGCTACAGCTTCTATGAACCTGAGAGAGTGGACGTCGAATTCCAGTGAATTGATTGAAACATTGCCAGCTAAAGATAAGGCAACTGAGACCGTTGTTAAAGTTTTGGGACTATCATGGGACTCGGTTGACGACGTAATTTCTCTGAATCTGTCCAAGCCAAGTGAGAATGAATCAGCTGTGACAAAACGACAAGTTGTACAGAAGGCCGCTGGTATTTATGATCCGCTAGGATACTTTGCCCCTGTAGTCATAACAGCAAAGATGCTACTACAGGATCTCTGGAGGAACAAATACAAATGGGACGACGATCTTCCGGAAGATTTGCACAAAACCTGGAAGATTTGGTTAATGGAACTTGATCGACTGCCGAAGATTCGGATTCCAAGAAGAATACCGCTGCAGCCAGAAGTCGACCTGCATTGTTTCTGCGATGCTTCGGCAAAGGCTTACGCCGCATGCATCTATCTGGTATCCAAATCTAAAGGCCAAACAAATTCTGATCTTCTATTCTGCAAATGCCGATTGGCTCCAATAAAACAGCTATCATTACCACGGCTAGAATTGATGGCGATATTGATCGGCACAAGAGCCATCAAGTTTTTGACGGAACAAATTAGGAAAGATATTAGAAGGATTGTGGTTTGGACTGACTCAAAGTGCTGTCTACATTGGATTGCCAGTAGAAAGATTCAACCTGTGTTCATTCAAAACCGTTTACAAGAAATAAGAAACCTGAAGAAGGCCAGTTATTCTTACGTGCCAACAAACGAAAATCCTGCTGATTGGCCTACTCGTGGGAAATCGACAAAAGAAATAGAAACTTCAAGATTTTGGTGGCATGGACCAGCTTGGTTAACAGAAACTGAAGATAGTTGGCCTCGACAAGATGACTATCAGGAGGAAAACAAACAAATAAAGAACTTAACACCTGAGCCAGCATATGGACCCACCTTATGTACACAGACAGAAGTTGGTTCTTGGATAAATGTTGAAAAGTTTTCAACAATGAAGAAGCTGATACGTACGGTTGCATGGATTCTGCGATTTAAAGGAAAGCTGTTGAAGACTTCTAAAAGAATCGGAATCCTTAGTGCCGAAGAAATATTCGAAGCAAAGCGATTTTTGGAATTACAACTCCAGAAGCAGCAGTTCCCTGATGTTATCAGCTATCTGAACGGACAGAAGATAAAACAGCCGGATATTATTGGAAAATTGAATTTGTTTTTGGATAATAACGGAATCATAAGATGTAGAGGAAGAATCGACAATGCCGATCTTGGATACGATGCGAAGAATCCAAAGTTGTTACCAAGAAGTGCCTGGTTCACCTTTCTGGTAATCAAAGATTGCCATGGAAACCTAGCTCATGCCGGGATCAATCACACTTTGTCTGCAATTCGAAATGAATATTGGATACCAAGTGGAAGAGCATGTGTAAAGAAAACATTAAAGACCTGCTTAATTTGCAGATACTGGGAAGGTGGCAGTTACAAGCAACCTCCGATGCCATCTTTACCGAAAGTAAGAGTAGAAGAAAAACCAGCGTTTACTTGCACTGGTCTCGACTATATTGGACCTCTCTATGTCTACAAAGATAAGAGCAACCCTTCGAAGACATGGATCTGCATTTTTACGTGTGCAGTGACAAGGGCTATTCACCTTGAACTGGTTAAAGATTTGACTGCTGATCAATTTATGATGTGTCTCAGACGTTTCATAGCAAGAAGAGGGAAGCCAGATCAAATCATTTCTGACAACGCTCCTAATTTTAAACTTTGCTATAAAGGTCTGAAGCGAGTATGGTCACAGCCCTCAAAAGAAGCAAACACGGAGATAACGGATTATCTAGTCGACAGAGGAATACAATGGAAGTTTATTCCGGAATTTGCACCGTGGATGGGCGGATTCTATGAACGTCTGGTAAAGTCAGTAAAAAGAAGCCTACGGAAGACTATTGATAATAGATTGCTTTCTTTTGAACAACTTTGGACGATTACAACCGAAGTAGAAGCTATATTGAATTCGAGACCACTGACTGTCATGGATGCAGAAAAGGCCTGTGGTCAGCAAGTTCTCACTCCTGCTCACTTCATCAACCTTAATCCTTCCACAACTACAGCTGCCGGTGATGTGACTGGTGAATATAGAGAAGGTAGAAATCCAGTGAACGATCTTCTCAGTCGGTGGAAGAAAGGACAGAAAATGCTAGACACCTTTTGGTCAGCGTGGAAAGCAGAATATTTGCTCAGCTTAAGAGAACAAGACAAGCAGATAAACACAAGAGGTCAAGTAGATTCCGTTCCTAAGGCTGGTGATGTGGTGCTGGTAAAAGAATTACTACAACCACGAGGACAGTGGAAAATTGGACGAATCAGCGAACCTGTTGTGAGCAATGATGGGAAAATTAGATCGGCTATAGTTCAAGTGAAGGGTGGTAGGAAAATTCAACGACCCCTACCCTACCTTTACCCCATCGAGGTTCGCAACAATACCAACCTCGGCCGAACTGAAGGTTCTGCTGAGAACCTACCCAATACCGCATCTCTCAATGACAATAGCATTGAGAAGAATTCTGATCGTATTCCAGGCGATTTACTTGAATCCAATCAGGAATCAGGGATTTTGGATGGGAAGGGATTGGGATCAAAGGTACACTGTAGCCCTGGAAATTTCTGTAACCCTGGGAATTCCCGCCCTGGGAATTCCTGTAGCCCTGGAAATTCCCGCCCTGGAAATTCAAATCCTATAGTCGGTCCTGATTCGATCAATGGCGGACAATCGGGGAATTCCGGTGACAATAACTCTATCATATTTCACAATGGAAATGGTCCAGAAACCCCGAAAAGACATTCTCGCCGACAAGCAGCCATCAAAGCACGAAGAAACATCAAGACCATTGCTCGTTGGGAGTGTGAAGATAAATGAATTTCCTTTAAATTTAAAGACTAAGAAGAGATTTATCCTTATACTACAAAATCTATATCTTTTGTTACTTTCGTAATAACCATCATATGTTATTCAATATATACATGAAATCGTATAAAGTCGGGTTTTCTTAATTTAACAAAGGAGGTTCAGCTTTTCACTCACCATTGAAAGTAAAGAACTTTCCCAGCGGGGGTTCGAACCACGGCACTTTTGAATCTGGAGCAGACATGCTAACCAACTACACCACAGGGCCATCAGCTGAACTCCCATTGCAGGCTTATCAATCTTTCCTATGCCTGCTTCCCTTACAGAGTGGTCAGGGTATAACATAAAATTCGAATGAAATCAAATCTTTAGCAAAACAACTTGTTTGGTATGAAATGAAGGTGTTCAATTCAATAATTTCTTTTCAATTCACACTAATTAAAACTGATTTCTAGCAAACGATGATCTATCTAGCCGCCCCTAAGCGTCCTCACTGTTCATCCAATAAATGTAAGAACGAAAATTTATTTTTAAAATCTGCAATGCATTTTCCCGCCTGCCTGCTCATAAGCCTCTATAAGCTGTTAAAAAGTCCACTAGCCTCAAACACCTAGTCCATTCAGAAACGCACTCCATTTGGTTATAAATTTTCTTATTTTTTGAAAACCTTTACATTTTTATTTCAGCTTCACCAGCACCTCATATCTGCACCTACAGCAACTATCCGGTCACCAACGGATTCACCGACTTTGCCGATCCTCGTCCGCTCACCAAGGCCAGAAGAGCCACTGACTGTCAGGATTGGCTGGTCTAAGAACTAAGATAAACCCAATTTTAAGGAGTGCCTTAAATTCCAACGATTAGATACTCTGTACTAATACAAAAACCATCTATCTACATATATATACTGTAAATAGTAACGCCACTGGAGTCTATTATTCTGGCTTCTTCTTCTCCAACGTCAATTTTCGAGAACTCAAAATCAGCAAATGCAAATGCAAAAAAATGTTTGTGCATTATTTCGATAAATTGTGAAAATGGCACTGCGTACTATTGAGTAATGCTAATATCTGTGCTTTCCTGCAATGTAAATATGTTTGTGTACTTGCTTAACTTTAACATGCATTGTGCTTGTTGCTTGTTATTCAACAATTAACGGTTGATTTTGTTACCTTCGTTGGCGGAGTCACTTATGCGTACGCTTCAAGGTATAGGCACGTTGCGGAACTGGGGCTGGGCCGAGGGCTGGCCCCCAATTTTGAAAGGGGGCTGGGCCGATGGGGGTCGACCCCCGGTGCCAGCACCCTGACGGTGGCGCGAATTCCTCCCAGAACTACAGCATGTAGTGGCTTCTTGGCCTATAACAATCGAAAGAACACATTGATCAAAAGCATAATTTATCCAAGCAAAGCATTTATGTCGTTTGTGAAATTTCAAAATTTATCCAAACTATATTGGAATATATTATGTACAAATGAATTAACTACTGTTTCATCTAATCTAATATATGTAAAGAAAAAGGTTTGGCTAATAGACTTTTGGGAGCTGAGAGTTCACTTCAAAGACTCAACTTCTGAACTATATTCAACTCAGCCCTCGCTTTTGCACAAGTTTGGGGGTCGGGCAAACTTGACCTTTTCAAACACAAATTAGAGCACTGGTGATATGGCTCGTTTCTCCTTCAACTACCTAATAGTAAACTGATCGCTCACTAACTTCGAGATCAGTTTACTATTCCCTACTTAGTCAGAGCTTCCGTAACTAAAACAATAGTCCACTCTGAACCTCAGATCAAATCCCTAATAGGTCAGACAAGCCGTAAACACAGGAGTAAGTAATATTGGGCAATTTACTGCAACAGTGGCTTATTGTTCATCAGCTATCAAGTCCAAAGTTATCCTTCAACCAGAGACAAGTACTAAATTAATGCGCTGATACAGGGTTATTCACAACGGTAGTATTTTTAACAAACACAAGTTTCGGTTTCACTGTCAAAACTTACAACTACACATCAGTAGAATGACAAACTTCAGGCTACCTTTGGGTCCGCGGAAATCCAAATAGAATTAAATCACAAAATGAAATAGACTCGTACAGAAATGCAGTGAACGCAAACAAGAGTGAGGGGTAACAGACCAATTCAACAAACTTCAGTAGTACTCTATTTCCAAGGCTCAACAGGCCAACAACTGACGACGAAGATCCATGCGTAACAGCCCACAAAAAACAATACAGTCAGACCAAAGGTTTCAGCACAACATTTCTCGACCGAAGTCAACCCCAAACTGAAGTCTTTAGGTCAGTCACCCAACCCCGTCACAGCTCTGATCATGTGCAATTCTCCTTTTTCGGTTCTTTTGAAATTTCCTTCAAGTTTTGCGTGTCTATTGAAAAGGAGATCCATACGTCATGATAAGCATGACGTATGCGTTTGCTCAAGGGCTCATGGGGTTCCCCAAATCTTCGTTTTAAGCCTATTAACCCCAGCTCCAGAATTTGAACCCATAAATCCCAAAAGTACACTCATTAACGGACCCAATCAAGCAAACCGAATTTGTGAACAACAAAGACAATTCATGACAATTTGGATGCAGACATAAACACGGTTACTGTTTTCGAGCAAAATAGTTCCATTAGACAGACATTAGAATTAGTCAGTTACACAATTAGTTAGTTAATTAGTAGATTAGTATAACGAAATCGTAACAAGCACAGAGTCAAGAGTTTGTGTCACAGGGTTAAAACACAAATAAGTCACATTCAGCATTCAACGCAATACTTCCAACATTATTCAACACAGAACTTTAGCAACCTTAGCTTGTTTTTTGCTCGTTCCATTCCAAAACCAACTTTTCTAAACGAAGCTCAAAATCTTCCTATTACATATAGGCTTTAATATTGCTGTTTAGTTTATTCAATATAGGAACTATGTATATACACAGAGTTGGACGCATGCCGGATTTTTGCTACCCGCCCCGGCCCGTGGCCTGCAGAAGGGTATCCGCCCCGCCCCGCCCCGCCCCGCGGCCCGCGGCCCGCAGACAAGTGATACCCGCAAGATACCCGCAAAATTTTTTCGCCCCGCTTTTGTGGAAAACTAAACTATAACGGCAATTTTCATTTTTTTAGGTTTAACTTTCTTAGTGCGAAATATACACTGAAATAATCGTAAAAATGCGTTACAAGCAAATAGTGCATCTGATTTTTTGAAAATTAAAACAAATAAATGAAAAATAAGCATCATCATTTTAATTTCTTGATGACTTTCGAAAAAGCTTGACATTTTAAGGTGACATCAAAAACCTTTAACAGGAACAGAAATAGGAATAGGAACGGAAGGAATATGATTTCAGTAACAAGAGCAGGAACGAAAATGGATAAACTCCAGGAACCGAAACATGAAATTAAAAAGATCGCAAGGATCACAAGGTCTCCACATGACCTGCTTTGATATTACATTGTATGTAAGTGTGGTTGACTATGTTTTGTGGAAAACATATGAGTTTTGATATATAATATACATATCAGCCAAAGTTAATTCGATTAATTAATTAACTTTAATTTAATTCAATTTATACTTACATATGTGTAATATCAGCCTTTATATAGAATCGGAATTTGATAGAATAATACATAAACCTGAGCTCATAGCGTCGAGGACAATTTTAAGCTTGCGATTGGATGTCAATTCAAAAGCGGATCGCTGCCAAAAAATCATCCAAATGAACAGTTGAAATGAAAAGGTCATCGTAGCTACGAAATTACAGATTAAGATTAAATTAGAGTATCGAAAAATCGATGACAGGCCACAAAACGATCATTCATTGACCCCACAATTTCGACAAAACAAGTGTATTCACTGACTACGACGGGTACAAAACAAGCAAATTAGCAATTCATTCTGTATTCTGTAGCAATCCAGGTTGTGTCATCAAAATCGAGATTAGTTTTAAGCCACAGTTCCGCTTAATCGGCCAAACCCGAAGAACACTGACCAGTTTCCATTCTTTTCAAACATTCTTGAGTAATTTGTCCCTCTGAATCAGCAAATTAATCATTAATAACCTTGTTAAGGATATTTTCCTAATGTGTTTCTCCTGATACACATATAGACTAAGCTGTGACGAGATCTGGTAAGTGAGATTATGTACGATAGTTTTTTACAAATCTCAAACTAACTGGACCTGAATCCACACCTAATTTGCATAAATTGCTCCGTGTGTTTCATTCAATTAGAGAATAGGTTCTAAGTGTTTATCACTATTTTCATGACAATGTTTTCAGTTATCCTGATCTTCGCCTATTCCTGTGTTTTCGGACTTAATTCCCAGGGTAAGTGGAACTTACATAGGCTTAATAACGAAATCGTCGTTCATTATAACGAAATAATAATAAGTCTTTTCCGTTCGACAAACTTTAAAATCTACATTCTGTGGTCAGAGAATTGCAAGAGGTCAGTTCAGAAACAACCCTGTCAAGAAAGTTATGCATAATTTCATCTTTAAACCTAAAACAATGGTTTAATGAACAAAATCTTCAATATTTATTTTCCCCGTAAGCTAAATTTAAGCTAGAGAACTGTAATAATTTTTGTATCCCTTCGTTTTAGCTGTTTCCCCAGATTCCGGTTTACGATACGTTTGTCAGCCGGATTCGTCCTGTTCCAAGTGTGCCACCTTTCTGCAGGGAAGCTGCCCCAGCAGTCGCCCTCTGTTCAAAACAGAGCAGGAATGTTTTGGATTCTGCAGTAAGAATCGAGAACTCTTGCTTTAATTAAAACTTAATGTTTTAGTGACACCAAACGCTTACAGCTTCTTTAATGAGATAAACTAGAATTTTTATGGTCCACTTTTGAGTAACAAATCCAAAGGTGGTGATTTTAGATGAGCACAAAATAGTAAACTTTAAATTCTATGGTGGGAATGTTTGAAATGAGTATTCTGGCATTATCTTTTTTCAATGATCTCCTTGCTGAGGGTTCTTTGCCTACGCTGCAGTCAACCTCCCACCACTAAAACCTAACTCCATAATGTTGGTAAAAAGACGCCCTTATAATGAGATTCGCTTTTTTTCTCCATACCACCTACGAAAGTCCCTACATTAAAACCCGAAATTTTACTAAAAACTAAAAATTAAAATTTTATTTATTTCAGCGGACGCTGGAGATCAATTCTACTGTGACGAAAGATTTCGGGAGTGTCGAAGCTGCAGCCTCAGGAACGGGACTTGTCCAACTGATCCGAAAAAGCTGATCCGAAATCGGGAAGATTGTGATAGCCTATGTGGTTGGACTTAATTTTAGTTTAAACATTATCAAGAGTACATAATAAAGTGTGACAGCTGGCAGGTTCTCTGTTATCAGCTGCAGGTACATGCTGTGTTCGCTGACGGCTGACCCCCCCACAAATGTGTATGGTCACTTCACTTCGAAGAAATTAGAACGCAAGCTTTGCGTGTTAAAGCTCGCAACAGACGCACATTGAACCAACTGAGTAGTTGTGTTTTCGAGCTTCAGCATGAAGCGTAGCTGCCAAATTAGTTTGAAGTGAACATACACGTTTGTGGGGGCGGGGCAGAGTTGTATGCGGGCCGATTTTTGCGGCCCGCGTCCGGCCCGCAGCCCGCACCTCATGACCGCGGCCCGCAACACTCCGGCCCACGGCCCGCACACGCGTAAACCGGCCCGCAGGTACCCGCACATACAAATTGCTACCTATGTAGTACCTAAGCACCAAAACTGATTTAATAGAATCCGTCCTTCCGTCCGTTTAAATTTGAACTTTGTTGTCTACCCTTGGGTCAGGCTAGCATAGCATGTAATTTACAGAGAAAAAATTTTTTAGTGTGCAAAGGAAAATATCCATGCGGCTTTTAGTGCGTACAGGAGGAGGGAATTATTCCTGTATTATTTATATTTTTGTTTGTGAGTGTGTATATAGTATTAAAATAGTATTAGTCTATGGAGTAGTTAACCAAAAACGGTATTAGTAGTGAACGTGTTAATTAAAAGGGTACACCATGAAAAATTTTTTGGGCAGGGATTTTGCTTATTTTTACGCAAATGTTTGACGCATTTATCCTTGACAGCGAGTTTCTTTCAGCACTTGACGAGCTTAATTAACCAGCTATTAATTGTAGGAAAATAAAAATTGGTATTGAAAGCACCAAAGCTGCGACGCCGCAGCAATCAGACAATTTTCTCCATAACGCCCAATGCTGTGGAACTTCATTCGCCTCTAATTGACCTTAAATGAATTAAAGTCTTCAGTAAGAAGTTATCATGGATTTATATTTATTTATGTGCAAAAGCACGAATTTCCGAAATTAAATTAAAAATTCAGTTTCTGTGCCAATGAAAATAGGCGTTAAAGCTTTTAGAAATAATATTTCGGCAAATAGGCTACCCTCACTTTCAGTGCTCTCACAAAGGTTCCAATAGAAACCACAGGATTGATATTTGTAGATGATAAATACGTTTCGACTTATTTCTGCAGGACATCGTTGATATTTCTCACAGAAGATACTTTGGTCTAATGGATTACAAGCTAGACATGTATATATTCAATACAAATAAAACCTGCAGTTTTCACTGGTTTATATGTTTACTCTACAGGTTATTAGTCAATGCGCTGATTGATTATGCAAACTTAGTAATATAGTACATGCTGAAGGTGTCGAATGGCATAACGAGGCCACGAAGTCAAGTCAAATAGTGTTTAAAAATCTGAAATATTGCCTTCTTTTGTATATAATTTGGTATGTTTGAAATTTCTAGAAAGCAAAATTATCCCCATGAAAGTAGCCCAAAATCGGCCCGCATCGGCCCGCGCAGGTAGTAAAATTCGGCCCGCCCCGCCCCGCGGGTACCCGCGGCCCGCATACAACTCTGTGGGGGTCAGCCGTTAGCGTGCATGTACCTGCAGCTGATAACAGAGAACCTGCCAGCTGTCACACTCATATATATTATGTACTCTTGATATTATTGATACTTCGAAATATTTCATTTTATTGAACAAATTATTTCGAAGTTAAGCTTTACAATAGTTCTCATTTAGATTATTCGACTGCTAATTAACCTAAACTTAACGAGATTTCAACCTTATTATAGCATTGCCCATTCGATATTTCTGTCGACCTCACACTTTGACCTGCGAAAGATGCAGCGTCTTTGATGGGTCCTGTCCACCCTTTACGGATCTTCACGCCTTTCAGGACCGATGCGAAGCCAACACTCAATGCGGGTCTACACAGTCGAACCGATTCCAAAGATCAGTTGGTAATTGACATGATTTTCTACGATTAAAACAAACTAACAAACAAACAAACTAGCTAAAAATTGGTGTCTGCTTACCCTCTCACTCAAAAGGTGGCACTACATACTCCTAACTAGGCATGGACACGGGTAGTCGGGTAGCAGGGTACTCAAACATTTTTGGGTAATGGATTCCTGCTTCGGAGTCTTAAGCAGGTTAGCACTCAAACATTTCATCGAAATTAATGAGTCTTCTTCGAGTGTTTTGCTTAAAAAAATTTTAGTAGACAATTAGAAGCCAAAACTAAACGAATACACAGGCTTCCTTTTGAATATACAAATTAACTATTCTTAATTCTTGATTAAGTACTTTAAGTTAATTTTATTTCCCTGAATTTCGGCCGCACCCTTATCTTAGTTTAATTCTCCCTCTGTAGTTGAGGTAGATTTTATTTTTCACTGATACTGTAGTCAGTGGTTCAGTTTCACCTGATTTCGTTATTTATAGATCTGCTGGAGTTTTTGCCGCGACAATTGCAATGGTACTGCGATGGAGAGAAGAGCCTGTGTTTGCCCTGCGCCGCCAATACCTCCCAATGTCTGACCACTTCCGATCATTTCGACGGATTTTTCAACTGTTTGGCCGGATGCACTAAGATCTTTGTGCCAAGTAAACAAATTTTAACGTTCACTGTGTCGTGAAAAATTAAAAAAATTATGCACCTTCAGCTTCGTTCACTGCGTTCCACTATTTCATGAAACAGTTGAAGTTGGCTCGAAGACCGTCTGCCCTGCCTGTTAACGCAGATGTCTGTCGGTTTTTTCGATTTTTTCCGTTTTTTGTAGTTGTTTTAATTTGGTTGTGCACAACTTCGTTCCATTCTTCCATTCTTTACTATCTTTGAATATATTGCTCACCAGCATAAGAAAAATAACGTTACTAGTGTAAGGTATGTAAGCAGGTATAGGAAAGACTGATAAGCCTGATATGGAGTTGCGCTGATGACCTTAACCTTAATATTGCATAATAATTCTAATAAAAACATAAAACTCAACAGCCTTTTGATTGCAACACAACACAACTCTGTAGGACGGATTGGTAACGTTGCCAGTTCAATCTAGTTCACATGATGTTTGCTCCACGGTTTCTTGTCTTTATCTTCTGCTCTGGCTTTAATGTCAAAAAAAAGCTTTCGGTTGATGTCAAAAAAGTTTTCGGTTTTGTTTCAGAGCGATCTTTTGTCAGTTTCAAGGCTCCGTTTCCGGGTACCATCGTCCTGGACGAACCGATACAATCTTTTCTTGTGGTCAGTGGGATTGTCACCGGCCTGAAACCCGATACCAAGTATCGACTTGAACTGGACAGCGGGGAATGCACGGACCTGATCAAAGAAGACCGCCAAGTACTGACCACTGGAACGACCTCGAAGACGGGTGGTCTCGCGGTACAGGAAATAATTCCGGGTACCGAAATCGGGCTGATTACCGGAAAGCCGGTTCTGATTACGGAAATGAAGGACGAACCTGAGACGGTGGCTTGTGCTCAAGTTGAAGCAGTTGAAGTTCTGTTGGATTAGTTGCGTGTTTGTTATAAATGCTGTCATTGTGAATGTCATGAATCTGCATTAAATGTTGCCATACAATTGCAGATGTGTATCACTCTAAGGCGAGATCTTATGTATGACAGATTTGATAACATTGATGTAACTAAAACATTTAACACATGGCTAACTTCATTTTTTACTTGTAACCGTTCGAGAGAGCTCAGTACCTGAACAGATTCTAGGGATGAAGTCAACAATTCCCCCCCAAATTCCCAAGAAAACTATTCCCCCCAAAGCTTCATCTCGCTCAAACCTTGACCCAATTGGTTAACGCTTTGTGTGGGTGGATTCCAACATGTCGGATCGATTTGTTATAAAATTTAAAATTTTAAAAATTTTAAATTTGAGTTTTAAGGGGGGACCGAGGGGAACCAAAAAATACTTCTCTGATCGTGCTGAAAAGTTGTATATTGGGGTTTTCAGAGTACTAAAAAGCGAATCTGAAGACCGTTTTTCGATCCAACTTAAATAATTAATCCCGTATAAGCTTACACCTTAAGCTTATTAATTTAGCTTATTAATTTAGCTTATACCTAACTAAGGAAAACCTGGATCTGAAAACAGACTTCAGTTTCGTCTTCTACGAAGCGGAATACCCCTGTATACAACTTCTCAGCAAAATCAGACAGAAATATTTTGGTTCCTCTTAAAAAGCTTAAAAATTTTGAAATTTTAAAACCAATCAATCAGATATGTATTGGAGTGCACCCACACGAAGTTTGAGCTAAATTGTTAAGTTTTACGAAAGTTAGCACTAAATAGACTATGTCCCCCCCACCAATTGAGGCTGGGAGGAACTGTTTAATTGATCTGATTCTAGCGTTAAAATTTTCCTCTTGCTAAAATGTATAAGCGTTCTGTGGTTGTAGAAGTAGTGACTAATGTCCAAACTTAGGTCCATTTCTGATTGGATAAACCTTTTGATATCGAAACCGTAACTATTCAAAGTTCAAATGATAACTTCTCAAGTAATTCCTCTGTGAAAAAGTAAAACTTCCTCAGATTTCATAACTACACCAATTGGAAGCGTGTAAGTTGCGGTTGGCTTTGTGTTACAGGTTCGTCCTCCCAAAGCCTTGCCATTAATCCGTACATAGTACTAAAACTACTCATCGCTTTACTTCAACTTTTGAACAAAATTCCATTCTCTGGCAGCATATCAGCTGTTCCTGGATACAACCATTCCAGGCAACATTAATACAGTGTTAATGCTGATAACAACTGTAAGTCAGCAAGAAACTGAGTCAAATTCTGACCTACATTTTGGTCAGTCTTAATAATTTAGTCCAGTAATTAAGGTCTACAGTACCTACTAGTAGTACCTTAGTAATACATGAAAAGACGCTATACGACAGGTGGCAGTCGCGCATCTTAAAAGACGTTCACTTTGTCGTATGTAAAGGCAAAGATGGATTTTTATTGGCCAATAATTTCATGACTTAAACCTGAAATAAATCAGGGGGGGTTGTAAGAGTGAAATTTTTGGAATTTTATTTTTCAAAATTTTGTTTTTTCCTTATTGTCTTGAATTTGTGCGGTAAATAACAACAATGAAGGCAAAGAAATTAACACAAACTACTTTTCCATCTCTTCAGATCAAATTTTCTGCATTTTTTCAACTGGAATTCTATCTTGATAGTGATGATTGATTAGTTGACACGCGTTAGATTTAAGATTTTAAGAAATTGAAGTCTTAGCGTAAGGGTGCCGACACAGTATATTAGTGCTGATAAGGAAATTCGCCCCTTTCGAAATGTTTACCCCCAAACAGCCAATCTATACCGGTTTATGCTTCAACAAGCAGCGAAGTTTATTTGATAGCTGAGCAACTTTATTGGCTTGTTAGCTGCGTTACGCTTTTTTGCTCCGACTATAAACCAATTTTTGTACCAAACTTGCAGGTGTTCAAAGACTCTCGCAAACACTTTCTGGGTTAAGCTAAACCTTTTCCAGCTTAACATGATGCTACGCCTGTTTCCCGTAACGTTCCTGGTAAGTTTTACCTTCTTTTATATCTTTTTGTGCCTGCAGGTTCAGTCTTAAACAAATGATTTTTACTGATTATTAAAGAATATACTGTAAATTCTGGAAATCAGTCAGCATAGAACGGATCTCTTGGGCTTTTCCTCTGTCCTAGCTTTTGATTTTTTATCCAACAACTTTAAATTATTTGTATGGGGCTGATCCATACCTGAAGATGAGGTTAAATTTTACTGACCCTTGTGGGAGCAAATTTTGGTACCCCTTGTGGAAACGATTTTTGCTGTTTTTTTAAAGAAAAATAGCCATTTTCTGACGTTTTCTAGAAAACAAATAGTGATTTTAAGCGAAAAAGTACGGCGCAGCGGAAACGTTTTGTCAAGTTCAGGCGTAAAACCTATTTTTTGTGCAATTTTTTACCCCTTGTGAGAGCTGTTTTCGAACCCCTTGTGGGCGACTTCGCCGAAAGGGAAGGTGAACTTTGCCCCCCTCCCCTCATCCCCCATTTTCCTCCTGTCGGCAAACCTAACAAATTTGAAACTTAAAAAAATCTAAAATTTAGGCTGATAAGGGAGAGAACAAGGGAATCGAAAAACTATGTATTTTGCCCCCGATTTTGCTGAAAACGTCACATTGTGCTTTGTAATGCTGAGTACAGATTCAAAATCCATTTTCAATTGGCTTTACTTTTGCGCTATGGAGAGCTAAAGTGGTATTAACATGCAAGCTTATACTGAGCTAACAAAAAGTGAATAGAAAAATGGATTTAATATACGTAATCCCTGTAATCCGCTTTTCAGCGAAATCGGTAACAAAAATTGTGACCTTGCTCTTTTCTTAAATTTAAAACTTTTAATTTTTCAATCAGCCATTTGTGGGCACCCCCACAACATTTTAAGGTTTTTCTTTTTGTTAGGAATCTAAATTGTTTTCGTTAGGGATACAAAATTGTCTCTTCGGCTACCTATACTTTGTACAGGCCCTGCTGCTGATCCAGCTGATTTCCGAGGACGTCTAATTGCCTCGAAATGCTGAGTGATTGTAAAATGAACCCAAATCCAGATTTTTAAATATCCCGCTTAAATTGCAATAGTATATATATATATATATATATATATATATATATATATATATATATATATATATATATATATATATATATATATATATACTTAGTACAAATTGAAAAAAGTATTAATCGAAAAATTTACTCAATAGTGGACAACCACCCTGAATACTTCTGGCACGCTGCCAAATTGAACTCCAGCATTCTTAGATTAGTCTTAGCTCTGAGTCATTGCTAGAGCAATTATTTTTTCCTACCCAATCGCGTATGTGTCATGCCTTAATTTTTGGTACTGACCACAACTGGATCCTTAACTTATGAATAATTAAAGACTCTAAGAAAGCCAATGGGCGTCCCTTTTCAATCCATAACCTTAAATGTCTTTTTCCATTTCTTTTCTAATTCTAGCATATACATATCTATAAATTATTCTACACCATCCCCCATAGGGCACTGTAAGAAATGTGTGGTACGTTTATGAAAACCTCAGGGGGTCTGTTATTTGGAAGACAATTATCGTAAAACTACAGATGGTATTTTCTTTCTATTTAGGTCTTACAATTTCAGAAGATTAATTCTTTGTCCATAGGATAAGCCTAAATGCTAAAACCCTTCTGTATTGCTTGCCTTTAATCCCGTACAGTCCTATGCACTTTCGCTTTAGTGTAGTGGTTCTGCAGATTATCAAAGGCTTTAAGCTTAGGCTTAGGTCAGGTCAATTGGTCAAAATACTTGAGCCTTGAGAGAGAGATGATATAGCAGGAGCCAGTTTCATAAAACTTTGTGGAGTCGTCGAGTCGAGTAGTGGAACTACGCTGAAAATGTCTGCGACTTGGATCCCGAAACGCGACTACGTAACTGTTAAAAAATATCTGCTAGTTTAAGAGTCGTGTTCTTTAATTAAACTTTACTCGAACATTTTTTAATGTAAAAAGCTTTACTCGACAAATGTTTAAAAAATACTAAAAGGTAAACATTTGGGCCGTGGGCCCATTTTACATTTTCCTACAAATTACACGGGCCAGAAATTAAGCTTCAGTGACTGCTGTTTAGGATTTGATACCAAATAAATAACCTACAGTTACACCTCTGCGAGCTAATGGCTACTCGACGACTGCCTGACTCGACACTTTTATGAAACTTTTCCTGGGATGCAGTAGCTTATTTTTTCTATTTCTTTTTTCTGTTATTCGTGCTTTTGGCTTATTACTTTAGTCTGGCAGTCAGTAGTTGTTGCTAGAGAAGATAGTGATCATTTGTGATTCTTACGAGTTCTGAAAATTTGTTATTATTAAAAATTTAGATTCATGATAAATTGAGATCAAATATTTTATACATACTGCTTTGGTTTGATCAGTTAAGATGTTAACATCGAACATTTTATACATATATACTGCTTTTGTTCTACACGGTGTGGACTTAAGCCTACATTTAATCGTTTCTTACTCATCTGTCTTGTTGCCAAAGTGTCTCCATGTTGCTCTAATTCTATTTAATTCTCAGTCTTACTAAAAATACTTCACAAACGTCATTCGCAGAGCTCTTTTCTAGTAAACAGCAGCTTCTCCCACCATGGCTTTCTATCATTTGTTACATGTATAGAAACTGCTGGGTATGAATTTTACTATAGTTAGACCATAGGTAGGAGTCTGTCCAGTCAAGGAAGTGAACTGAGCTGTGGATGTTGAATCATTCGTGGTGGTTTTTTCCCTGTATCTACACAGATATTCTTTCATTCTTTCTTTCGACCATTCTTTCAACACTCGGCGCCTTATTGCAATGGTAGTCTCCTTGTTTGCAAGGCTCGGCGCCTTATTGCTATGGTAGTAAGTAACCTCATTTGTAGATCGAAAAATCCGTGGTTCGACTCCTGGTGAAACCAACGATTTCAGTCTTTTTCCAAATTTAACGATTTTCATGCAATACCGAAATTATTTAAGTCAAAACTCTTGGGTAGCAGACCACAGCTAGGAGGCATGTTTGAGCTTAACACTCTGTCTGTAAAAATTAAACTTAGATCTCCCAAGTTCTGAAAGATTTCTCAGTCTAGAAACAGTGACAACAGATGGAGTACGTCCCTGTTAGGGACTGAATAACCCCTGTCAAACTTGGTGAGTGTTAACAGTACCTTGAAATTATAGTTCAGACATTTTTTCATGAAACTCTTTTGGACAGTGCAAATTAAATTCATGGGTGGTTAGCTAATTTAATAACTATTTTTTGCACGTCCAACATCTGTTTGGCAGATGTTTATAGACAGGCAGAAAAATAAGTAGAAACATTCAAAGATCACCTACGTATATCATCTATTCTTTGCCTTAAGAAAATTCAGCGTTTAGTTTAAACTTAATCACTTTTGTAACAAACCGGTTGCAGGTCGCGTGTTTTAGTCACTATCTATCGGAAAACTGTGAACAGTGGAGTCCACATTTCCAGTTTTGAGGCTCCGAAGGGGCATTTTTCGCTTCTAAATGAGGGTTAATTTCATTCCCTATTTTTCTCGATAGGGAATCATTAATCTGAATTTATTTTTAACTTACACAGTTCTGCTGGCACTGTCTTGTCTACGACTTTTAGACTTGCAGTTGAAAAACTTAATTGACAGTTTTGGAAGAAATGACGTTTGTCATACAAAAAAGTAGAAAATTGAAAAACAAACATTTCAAATATTAATTACAATCATTTAGCAGCCAATTAAGTCTGACCCCAGTAGTTGGTTTTTAACCATGTCTTTTCCAGTCCACAGAGTTTACAAGTTCAAAATTGAATTTCAAATCATAAAATATTTTTCTTTATTCTTGTGTAATTTTGAAATTTGGCGGCAAATTTTCATCAGTCTTGGGCCTAATTATGCGTTCCCAAGGGCAGTTACAACAATGTGCCAACGTTAGGTTTTGCATAATGTCTAAGGCTGCACACTAATAAGAATTCCCATCATAAAAATGCTACAATTTTCTATGCTCGAAAAGTTTTACAGGAACTTTTTTGTTCAAGCTCACCTTAGCATATTTTCTTTTTTACCAATGGTGATTTGTTAAAAATTTTGAAGCTGTTTTCTACTTTTCTATTGCAAGCAGCGTAAGCTTTAGTTTCGACAACTTATTTATTAAATTTATGTATACCTTGATATCCCTCACTTAACAAATGACTGTGTGTGACTCTTAAATTACAGCAGTGTTTTAAAAATTTAGCTCTGTTGGGAATCGAACCACCGAACGAACCAGAAGATAATGCTACCATTACGCCACACAGCAGAAAGAGGATACATCATATTATTTACATTTCACATTGTTTGTACATTTTACATTTTTATTAGTACTTCCATTTACACTTTATCAGCTTGTTCTGACTAAGAGAAGCAATTAATAGTAGAACAACTTGCAATTTGTGTTCTGTGACTCCGAAAACTCCTGTATACAGCTTTTAAACTAAATTCAGGATAAAAACGATTTTGTTTCCTTTAATCCTCCATTGCGAATCTAGGAATGAGATTTTCGCAAATTCTAAAAAATGCTACATTTGAATCGAGCGTAGTGGGAAACAAGTCGATACCGATTTGGTGCACTAGGTGAGACCAAACAAAAGGACACCAGAATTTTGAAAATGATATAAAATTAATTATATGGTTAATATTGAGCCGTTAATTGTAGTATTATTTGCGGAACGAGTAGTATCTGAGGTTTCTAGTTTGAGTCTGCTGCTCGCCTTTACTCTTGATTTAGCCTTTATACCCTAACTGAAATAAACCTCAACTCAGTCTTAGTTCTTTCTTAATCATTTCCGATTCAACCTCACAGTTACATATTCCTTTTCTTGCTGGCAACAGACTTGCACACTCCCTGCCTCTGCAATTTTGGCACTTAAGGGGTGGCGTCGTCACCCAATGCAATGCCACATGTTGCCTTCTACTTGGACCTCCGACTTAAGTTTTAGGACAAACACTCTTAACAAAGAAACTGACCACCTGCCCATTTCCCTGTTGAGGTATTTGTTTGAACTGACCAATCAAAACTTAGGATCAAATCTTGAGGTCTAGCACATCGAAATGTGCCGTTTTATGGTCAATTCAGCGTATAATGACCCCCACAGAAGACTATAGGGTGTCCTCCCTCTAATATGCACTACTTTCATTTAAAACTATATTTGAGGTCTATACTTTCTACCGTACGTAGTTTTAGGGGGTTCCCCTTTGTCATGCACATCTGCCAAAGTAATTTAAATCAGTAGGAAACAAAATGTATGCGTTTTAGTTGACGAACGAAACGTTTAATGTTATAATTTTAGGGATTTTTAACGTTTAATTTTGCTCTGAACTAATGCCCGCTGAAGCGTCAAAACTCTAACTGCTCTGTTAAGCAATCTATTCGTAACTCTGAGACGATCTTTTAACTCACGTTGTTACAGTGTCACTGTAACTTATACTTTACTGTTGCCATGGACAGTAAAGTTTCTGCCAATTTCTCCCTTGCTGTCCTGATTTATGTAAGATTTCTGGCATTATTGCTCAATACAGACTTTAATCCAATAATGTTGCCGTTAACGTAGACTTAACTATGCTTGTAGTATACGTTAACGTATACTTGTAGACAGCATTAGTTATATTTGATAAGCATTTATTTGTGATGCAGGATTGCATTAGTTTGAAATCTATATATTACAATGGTATTTAAAAAACAAAAAATTAAAATTGAAACCCACACTTGAATTGCTCAATTAAATTAGCGACACTTTTGAGTATTTAAATAAAACTATTTCGATATGCAAACAGGGAACATTTAACAAATTTTTCAATTATCTCAATTAACCTTTAATTATTTTGTGATTCATCTGAATACGCACACCTGTGTCTAAAATTCGCAAAACTTAACTGATTGAGCTCAAATTTGGTATGGCTGCATTTTAACACATTTCTCATCAATCTGGGATTTATTTTTTACTTTTTTATTTTTTGTAAATTTATGTTTTTATATTTTCAGATCCTCCTCTCCAGTTTCTGCTCCCTCTGCACCAGTCATCGGATTCACCACCGGATCCGGCAGCACCAGAGGGATGGATGTGATCCCTGTCCGCCGGGTTACGGTCTGATCCGACATTGTAACGGGACCCAGCCCACGGTCTGTCGACCCTGCTCATTCGGGAGCTACGCCCCCGCGCACCCCCACCATCGAGCCTGCCGGTCCTGTTCCCAGTGTGGCCCCCAGCTCTATGTGGACATTCCCTGTTCCCGTACCCGGGATACGGTCTGCGACTCCTGCGATACGGCCCGCGGTCAGTTCAATCAGGACTACATCCGAAAATGCGTGAACATCGGTCGACCGGAACCGCTGTTTCCGTTGGCGGATTCTCGCAACTTTCCGGGTTTCCGGAATCGGCTTTCCGACGGTCCGTTCGGGGTGCCGGGGTCATGGTCCGACTCCGAATCCCAGCATCGGATGCCCCTGATTGAACTGAAGCCAGCAACAAATGTGCTGGAATCAACCCCTCCGACCAAATTCAACGATTTGGATTTCACCAGTACCTCTCCACCACCTCGACCCGAACACCGACTGCCTTTGAAACGGGTAAAATCGCCATCAGATATCGCGTCGTTGGGCGGTCCCGGTCCTGTGATCTTTCCTCATCGAAAGATTGATCTCAGTGATCCGGATTTGGATCCGCACCACTCATTCCGTGAATGGGATGGCGACTCAGTTCGTAAGTCGGCAAAAGTTCTGATTTTTTCGGGCCATCGGTGGTGCAAGTTTTGATGGTTGTCATTTTGGTACTACGTATATATTTTTAGGAAAGTATGCAAATTCACTAGACACACGCTGACACTAATGCCACTAAGGTCTTCCACTTTAAAAAACAAGGTTACAGTTTGCCATATTTTGGGATTAGGGAGCCTACCAGTTGCGAGCTACAGAGAAGCTACAGTGATGCTTAGTCTCAAATTATTAAATAAAATATGCCTATTTCATTTACTCCAGAAAATTATATAAAATTCTGCGGTGGCGATTATTTGAACCAATCATAATTAAGCAATGAAATTTTAATCTCACTGTTATACTTGCTCTGTCTAGAATTTAACAACGGACCTCAAGATCTAGGAATGCTAAAACTACTGAGCTATGTAGATGAGATGAGCACATAACTTCTATCTTATTTCTTTACACCAGAAAGCATCTCCTTTTGGGTCTCTTGCGCAATTCCCCCCCCCCAGCCCAAACTTTTGATTTTTTTGACCAATAACTTTGAAATTTTGTATGGGTGCATACTAGAGGCTGATGAATTCAAAAATTCAAAAATTTTAAAATTTAAAAAAAATTTAAATTTTATTTTGGTAAGGGGGGACCAAGGGGAACCGAAAAATTTTTTGAAAAAATTTTTGCTGAAAACGTGCATACAGGGGTTTTCAGTGGTGCTGAGCACGAATCCGAAATCCGATTTTCGATAAAGCTTGTCGTTAGCTCAGGATAAGCTTACATCTTAAGCTTATAACTTTAGCTTATTTTAAGCTAACGAAAAGCGTTATCGAAAAACGGATTTCGGATTCGTGCTCAGCACCCCTGAAAACCCCTGTATGCACGTTTTCAGCAAAAATTTTTTCAGAAATTTTTCGGTTCCCCTTGGCCCCCCCTTACCAAAATAAAATTTTAAATTTTTTAAAAATTTTTTAAAATTTTAAAATTTTTGAATTTTTGAATTCATCAGCCTCTAGTATGCACCCATACAAAACTTCAAAGTTATTGGTCAAAAAAATCAAAAGTTAGGGCTGGGGGGGGAATTGCGCAAGAGACCCCTCCTTTTATCAACCTATTTGTTAGACTCATTATGTTCCAGCTAGTTTTTGTAGCTAACAGTAAAATCATCGTCGAAAGCATTTTCAGTTCAGTGATTTTTGAAATTACCTATGCGTTCATCTGAAGCTTATACCTATGTAGAGAAAGCCAGCCTAACCTATGGATTTTATTCCACGGCAATTTTTCTCTCTGTCTATCAAAATTTTGCCATAAAGGGACTAGTTGGGGAGAATTTTTCCTTGATAAATGACACTGTTAACAAGCAAACACTGTTCTGTTATTAGTTCAACTGATTGCGTTCTATCTGCCTGCGCAGGACAAGCCTTGGCAGGCTGGCTTAATGTTTACCCCCTTTAATGTAGGCAAATTACCATTCAAACAGTAGATACGCGCACGCACTGGCTCTCGTGAAAAATAAAACCGGCCGCTAATTGAATAAAAGCACTCCAAGCATATTAATAAGCTAGTTGAGGAACTTTAAGGTATGGCTGCCTCAAGTTGCCTCGAGGTAAAATTATGCCTGATTAGAACTTTTGCTTTAAGGGGGGGGGGCTACGAGCGGTTTTGCCCAACTTCTTCGGAGAGACCTACCTTTTGGCATATGATTAGCTAACATATCAAGGTTAAATAGTCCGTAGTGGGCATTATTATATCTAACACACATCGATTCTGGCACTACGCCAAAGTCGAAATTTTGGTGCGAAAAGTGGGTTTTCTGAAAAAGCTTTTCTGAATTCTGGTGGATTAACGGTTTGACCAATTCTGAAACTTTTTGCGACAAATATTAACTGTTAGTAGTGCTAAATATTAAAAGTATTCCGGCTTTCGAGCGTTGCTTCCTTCTTCAGCTATAACAGCTCAAAGTTTGAAATTTGACAAAAAGTTGCGATGTGACCGTGCGCCGTTTTCGATCTAATAAAATTGACAGCCCCTAGCCTACCCCAGCTTTTTACCACATATTGGGCTCTAATAGGGGCAAACTGTCTGCGAGTTTCAAGGGTTTTGGTTTTCTGGTTTGTGTGCTAGCAAACTTTTTGTTAATAAATAACCCTTATTTTTAGGCCTGAAAAGCTAGCTAAGCGCAGTAAAAATGGGGTCAAAAAATTTTTTGTCTCCGATTTCGCCGAAAAGGTGGTTGTAGGTGTTATTTGGCCTGCTGAATTCGAATATGAAATCCGTTTTTCGATATGACGCTTTCTGCGTTCAGTATGCGCTTACAACTGTCTTAGATCTTTTTGGAGCGATCGCCATCCATACTTCGAGAAATCAATCTAGCATTTCTAAACCTTGGAGCGAGGTTTAGTGACCAAGCTATCGGCACATCCTGGTACACTCACTGGCCTGTAATGTGCAAGGTTTCAGCCGATTCTGCCACAGTACTTTGGAGTAATTGACTCACATCTTCGAAATGGCACCAAATAACTGCGACAATATCGATAATGTAATCTAGCACTGCGAACGCAGGGATTAACGAAATCACGTCATTTTTACATAAGTTAAGACAGCTACTTGGAGTATTAATTGGAGCAAAGTTGGGCTCCTTTGATAAACCGCAGCTCATTAGACGTTAGTTAACCTCCACCCGTATAGACCTACAACACCCAATTTTTCGCACTTTGATTGTATCGCACAGAAAAGTATACACTGATCTAAGGATTATTTAACACGATATCAAAGCGCTATATGTCAGAACTATTTCTGGAAAATTTGGGTACCGTACCTTGCGCATAGCGATCAGGGCGAGGCGAAGTTTGTGTACGTGTCATGTCGAGCTTTCGACCGACAACACCAACTTCTGACTGCTCCACAGGACGCTACGCTGCATGGAATTCTTTCAAACTTCAAACTATTTTACACTAAACCTAATACTATTATATGGCAAAAGACTAGCTAGCTTTTCCAACATCGAACTTTTAGTGAAATTCGTAGCCCCCCCCCTTAAACGAAATTATGCTTTTCGAAAAAATCCCCCCAAATTAATTATTAAAGTTTATTTTTCTAAGAAAAAAGAGTAATGTTCGATATTAGAATGGTCTGCTTCAGCATAATAAGATTCCGATTTTCTAACCTCGCTTTAAGTTTAATTAGGTACAAATTTTGTATTTGTCTTCTATCTACAATTCCAGTTACAAAATTTGCAAATTTCTAGAAAATCGGTGCTCAATCAGTGTCACAAATGCCGGACTGATCTGATACAAAAAATAAGTTTCTGCTTAACAGCTGCTATACTTCAGTTATGCACAAAGTTCAAACCCTTTATTTAATCAAAGCTTCAGGTTTATCTTGCACTGAGCATATATATGTTAAGGTCACACCGTAGAATTACAAGTGACAACATTTTTATCTCTATAATGTCCGTTTAAAAATAAAACTATCTTTAAAAAATAAAAATAAAACTATAAAACTATACACTAACCTTTCGCTGGGCTAATGTATTAAAAGTCTCGATTTTGCGAATGTTTTTATTAGCAATAATAATTATTAGTAAAAGCAAAAGCAAAAAGCTTTTATCTCCAATTATATATTAATTATAAATAAATTTTGTGAACTCGCATACGAAATATGTTTATCGCTTAAACTTTTCATACTATTGTACAGAGAATAGAAGTTATGTGCTCTTCTCTCCTGGATTCGTGGTGTAGCGGTTGCACTCCTAACTGCAGTTCGGGACGTCCGTGGTTCGATTCCCGGCGGAGCCAAATCTTTACAGCAGGCTACCAGGAGAACCTGGAATCCAGCTCCCCCTGTATTGTTTCTTGTCTTGTGTTGTCTTGGCGAGGCTAGACTGGCTGTTTCCCAGCGTGTGGTCCTTGTACGGCTCGGGGCGAGCCTCTTATAAGTGAGGGAGAGATGTACAGAGAGCACCAATGATGTAGATGTTATGTGCTCTTCTCTCCTGGCTCCGTGGTATAGTGGTTGCACGCCTAACTGCAGTTAGGGAGGTCCGTGGTTCGATTCCCGGCTGCGTCAAATCTTTACACTATCAGGATTAGACTACGTTTATACAAGTCTACGACTTCAGTGAATTCCCCTATGAATTTATCAATTTCCGAAATTGAACTTTCTTTTCCAATAACTCGACCATAGATAGCTTCTGATAGATTTTGTTTATTGTTTACTTCCAAAGCTATATAAAAGGCTCCAGATTTTAATTATAGATTTATTGATTGACTGGTAACTAATTATTTCTATTTTTTCTGTTTAGCTTATCATAAACATCCAATCAGCGTTCCACCGTCGGCTCACAATTATCCCCATGATATCCACGAAGCCCTGAAAGCCCAATGTCACAAAATGTATATCCTAATCGGAATGGCTTCGATTATCTTCATCTGTACCCTGTCCTTTGTGATTTGCCTTCTTCGCAACTGCCTTAGGGCTAGAAATTCGCCAGATCCCCTGGCCCAATACGCCCTCATGCAAAATATGCTTCGTGATCAAGACAGATGCTGTAAGTATTACCAAGAGTACATAATAACTGAGAGTGTGACAAGCATCACACTCTTAGACATTATGTACTCTTGGTATTATCTAATTGACGAATCAGACTCATTAATTAGTGAGATTTAGCGTAACCAGATAATTGTTGATATGTAATGCAATGTAGATGAGCGGTGACCGGGCAGCAGAAACTTAAACTAAAAGTTAAAAATACATAATAACTTTCGCGACGCGCCGGGTTAACCTGGCTAGAGCCGAAAAAGTTGTGATGATTGGACCTCCAATCGCCACGCTTCAAGGACGGACAATAGTAGCTTAACCGATCAGCTGTCGCGAATCAGCATTTCTGCAATCAACTCGACAGGTCAACTCAAACAGATCATCATCAAAATCAGCTTACAAGGTTCTAATTGTTTCACATATAAGCAGCATGTAGTACACCAGCGCCAAGCCAGCTACCCTTTGCTTCTAGCTTTCAGATTTTTACTTTGTATGTTAAATATTAATTTCTATTTTTCTTGTTTCAGTCATCAAGGACTCAGCCCAGTATCTGGAGCGAATGGAGAACGGAAGTCATCGAAAGTACAGACTCAACTCCGAGTGTGATACCATCAGCGAGCCCCGAACACCCATTACGATCCTGGAAAACCCCCTTCAACGCCTTCTGGACAGTTCTGAAGAGAGCGTTCACAAAGCTGCTAGAGCTTGACGCCTTTACTGTAAACTAAGGTCTGTTTTTGATTGCCTGTAGAACGCCTTTTGATATTTTTTCTTCAGAAATTTGAAGTTTTAACACAATTTCGACAGTGTTAGACAAATTTCCTAAGTGCTAGCAACTTAAAGAGCAATCAGAAATTGACTGCAGTATAGCTTGTAAACTTTCAGATTCGTAGTTTTGTCAGTTCAACGGGTTTTCTGCTTTGAATTGTCATATATTAATGTTTCAAGATTTTGACGTAAAATTTAGCTTACCTAAAATAAATGTTGAATGGAACGAAAAATTCTAGCAATTATTTCTTACATTTTCTTTGAATTTCTTGAATTCCTGAAATATATTTCCCACACCTAAAAACGCGGTCCACAGTTTTCAAGGATTGTGTGCTACCATTTGTGTACATAAAATGAATCCATTATCTGTGTTGTAGTATTTTGCTGATTCACTTGTTGATTTTGCATTTTTTCTGTTTCATACCAAATCAATGAATAAGCCTAGTCAAGTGCAAATGTGTGTACAGTATAATGATTGTTAATGATGGTGCAATGCTAAGCTGTTTATGTCGTGTTTAAAATTTCGGGATTTCCAAAATATGATTCCACCGAAAACTTACAAACGCGGGTTAGTCTTTTTGTATCCGAGGAATTCTATTCTTTCTCATTTTAAAGTTTTTCTGATTTTAAAAAATCGGTTAAAAATTAACACGGTCTCACACTCACGCTTTCTTTTGGGCGGCATTTTGCAGATGATTATTAAAAGTGGAAAAATCTGGGTTTAAGTATACTTTTAGTGTCAAAAACATTTGGAACTCGTTACTTCAACTTTAAAAGATTAGATTTGCAATAGTGATAAGATTATGTGGTGTATAATTATTGGATCGCTTCAGGAAGAACTTAACGTTTGTATTGTACATGCATTTCGTTAGTTATATACGGTTGTTAATAAACTATAAAATCTGTCAAAAGGAGTTTAAATATGCAGGAGTGTGTACATGTCCAGCAAAAAAGTGTCAGGGTTAAACTTGGCTATCAGCTAGTAGACGTAATCTAAACTACACCTTTACGGATGATCATAAGCCAACGAGGATCTTTTAAAACCCAATTTTCCTATGAGACTGTGCCTAAGTGTACCTAAGAGCGTTACTAGACTGGTCCCTTGTTCTGGCACTCACTCGGTTCCAGGAAAACAGACAAAAAATTTGCTGGTCAATATACTAGTACCTTAGAACAGCATACATTTGTGCTGCGCTCACAGGCCTTTATTGTTGATTTCTGTTGGTACAGCCACGCCGTTATTTTAGGGGAAAAATTTTCTTTAAATTTTCTTTCCATTTTCTTTTTCTTTTTCTTGCGAAAGAAGAAATTTGGACTCTATTTTCTTTTTCTTTAAAGAAGAAAGTTCATTAGGCTGTCTCAGGTTTCAGCTGTCCGTCAATTTTGCGTAGGCAACCCAACCTACTGACCCCTTGCGAAAGGACTCCTGCTTGCTTTAATGTATGTGGTCTATGCTATGAATGCATATGTTACAAGAGTAACAGCTGTCAATCTCTCTTTGAGACTTACTTTGAGTAAAGCAGAAAGAGGCTATGAAACTAAACTGAAAGGAAGCCGCTTTTCTTTGCCATTTTCTTTAAATTAAAGAAAATTGAAGCCAAATTTCTTTTTCTTTTTCTTTATTTAAAGAATTCTTCTCATTTTCTTTCTTTTTCTTTCCCCTAAAATTCCGACGTGGCTGTACTACAGCACACAAATTCTTTCTTTATCTAACATAGGGCTCATTATGCTAATTAAACGGTTAATGGGGGACATGCCAGCATAGTTTTATCAGAATTCTACATTCCAAAATAATAGACACGTTGCTTGCAATTGATCTAACCATATCCTTTCAAGTACCTTTAATCGAAAAGTGTTGCCACAGTAATTCGGCTTGAAGTTGTGTACACTTCCGTCTTTTAAACTTATCTTTAAGTCCACTGACAGTGTCTTTGAACTTGTAAAACTTGCAGTTTCTATTTGTAGAATCGCATTTTGGAAGACGGGGGAAATTTGTCATCAGTTATGACAAGTGTTGTTCCACTCCATTACCGATAGAACAAACAAAACTTTCCAGCAAAGTTTACACTATTTAACAGGATTAGTAAACTTTCTTGTTTGCTTTGATGGAAATTGTGTAACCTATCCTTGATGTCACGTCTTGTGGATGTCTTAAAACTGTTTACGCCAGCCGGGCCGGCAGAACTTTTATGGATCTAAAACGTTGATTGATGTCAGAAAAGATTGGATTCAACACGTCTCTCTAAGCGGGGGTTTGATAACGTTTGATAACGTTTGCTTTTTCGTTGAACTGTTTTCCTGTTAGCTAAACGAAAACGGCACTGTACAAACTATATAAAGGCTAAAGGGGCGCATGACTCTTGAATGGTTGACGATGAACGCTCTGAACAAAGAATGTAAAAGCTGGGGACTTGGGGGGACTTTCCCATTATCCCCTCAGTGCTAAAATTTTTGAATCTTGACCATTTGAGCTAAAATTTTAAACACAGGTGCCTATATGTTTTCTACCACGAAGAATTGTTAAATATCTATTGCTATTTTTTCGGTTCCGCGGAAAATTTTTCAATTGGTACGGGGGACCAACGGTAACCAACATTTTTTGTAGCCGACAGTGATGAAAAGTTGTCATGAAGGGAATTTTTAGGCTGTCAAATAAAAACCGGTCTATTTTTCGATTCCGATTGGTTGCCTAAAGGCCAGTTCACACTAGGCAACTTTGGGGCAACTTAGTTGAAGCAACTTGGTTGCTTTGCTTCAACCAAGTTGCTCCAAAGTTGCCCAATGTGAATATAGTGGCAACTGAGAAAAAAGTTGCCGCAACCAAGTTGCCGCAATCGCGCTTGGGGCGATTTCTAGCGGCAACTAGCACGTTGATTGGTCGATTCAAATTATAAAAATAGGCGCGCTGGAATTCCTGCATTTGATAGGTTGTTGCTTCAATAAGTTGAACCAACTGTTTGTGAAAGTTGCTGCAACTTTGTCGTGTGGCAACTGAAGTTGCGGCAACAAAGTTGCTCCAAAGTTGCCTAGTGTGAACTGGCCTTAATACAAGCTTTAATTTTGGAACTAAGCTGGCTTGAGAAATTGAGTTCAGAGAGTCGTGTTCTTGTACGAGCCAGAAAATCTCTATATCACAACTTCTCAGCAAAATTGGACATATTATATAAACATTCTTCGGTTCCCGTTAGTTCTCCTTGCGAAGCTGTAGAAAAATCAAATTTCGATTTGTAGAAAATTTTTTCTATGTTTAATCTCAACGATATCGTCAGGATACTGTTCGAAAAATACCCATTCCGATTTGAGCTATGTTAAATTGGTCAAGTCAAGTCGATTGGTCAAATTATGCAACTTCAACACTACGCCTGTACTACACGCACAAAATGGGCAACATTCGGCAAAATCAATGAATAACAAAGAGTGAAAGCTTGCAAACTTCCGTTGCAACTGTTGCCCTTCTTGGGCAGTATACTCTATTCTGTAGAATAATATAATTTTACAATATTATAAAAATGTAAAAAACCCTGAATTGGTAGACAGGTGGTTTTGCAGGTCCAATCGGTCCCTAGTCAATGTTTTGATTAGCAAACAAAGCACTAATATTCAGTACAAGCAATTACTGCAAAACCGATAAATAATTGGCTAGCTAATTGATGACTTTTGTTAACACAGCTACGGTAATTTTATCTGTAAATGCCACCGGATCCGAAAGTCCGTTAATCAGATTATCTACATCCGCTTCCACGAAATCCGGCAACCATTTCAGGGTTTTGCCAAGGCTGGATCGAGCAACGGAGACCTTGAATTCTTTTTCCACGAATTCCACTTCGAAGTCACACTTTTCCGCAGTTTCCTTTAAAGTTTCTGTGGTCGGACAACTTTCAGCCCACTTATCGATTGTACTCTTTGGCGCGGGAAAGGACAGAGTTGGACGCATCACGATTATTAGCCAGCCGTTCAGCTTCAGAATCTGTAATGGGCGGAAAACTTAAGGTGCTGATATCGCTTTGTGTAGTGTAAATTCGACCCTACAAGCTCTAATTCTTTATGAAAGTGGATGAAACTTTCCAAATACCTTATTTTCGTGCTCTTTAACATTCTGGGACCAGTCCCGGATTTTTAGGTTTAAAGATAAGAAAGTTTTGGGTTTTGCCCTTATTCTCTCAGTACATAGTCGCTACACCGGATTGGTTGTTATGGCTGGAAAGAGGGCACCAAAATGAACATTTTTGCTTTTACAACTTTTGAGCTACCTCTAGTGGTTAAGGCAGTATAAGCCAAAAACGATTTTTGGGGTCAAAAAATGGCCATTTTTGACGAAATCAGTTTTTTCAAAATTACTGCCAAATCTTACAGACAATTTCGGCTTATTTATACTCAATCGATACACTGTCCAATTGCGTATTCTACCAATACCTATTCGCTGGAGTTCGTTGCTTTAAGCTAGGGAATTTGCCGAAAAACCATTTTGGCAAAATTGCGATTATTTTGTTTTGAACATTGATTTCTCAAAAACTGCCCAATGGATTCGCGTGATTTTGGACTGAATGAAAATGCGAAGGTGCGAAAAATGCTACTGCGGAAGGACATTTTTCTTGGTTTGAGCTAAACCAGCTCCAGTTGTGAGAAAACTGATTAGAAAGTTGCGAAAGTTCGTGTCATCGCGCATTTGCCGGATTTTCTGGAGTACTGAGACTTGTTGACCCAACTCCAAAAAAATGTCCCTCGGTCCACATGCCCTTCATATCATGGCACAAGAAAAATTTTTGGCCGATTCTACAGTTTTGAGAAATCGATGTTCAAAAATTTTTGGTCTATATTCAGTCTGTCAGATGTCAGCAGGTCGGAAGTTTTTTGCCATTTTTTGCCAATTTTGCTAGTTTCGTAAGCTCATGTAAATTGTTATTACAGATTATAAGCATTAAAACGATGTATAAAGCGCTTTCCAACTCCCAAAATTGCTAAAGTTATAGCGTTTCGAAAAATTACCACAAAAGCACTGCACAAATGGATACCAGCACCTTAAGGCTAACAATTTTTAATTTATTAAATTTCATTTTATTAAATTCCAGATAAATTATCCTTGAAAGTTCTGCAGTATATAATTGAAGTTACGAGAAAATCCAATGTCCAATTCATATACGTGGTATTGGTCATCATCGGTGTTCTCACGCAAGCTTCTGCTGTTTACGTAGCATTTTTAATGCTTTTCCCGAATTTTTTAAAATACCGATGATTATACTTCTATGTTCACGAAGTTTTCATCCATAGTACCGTATTTGACTATCTAGTATCTATGAAAAACGCCTGCCTTGCAGTGTAAAGCAGCAACAACTGCTTACCTTCCAAATAGCGCTGAGAAGATCAGCCAGCTCAACAACGGATCGGTCGATCACATCTTTCAGGATCACTACATCATATTTGCCTAAACTGCCGATATTTTCGGCAACGGTCACATCCACATATGAATTAAAGATATCCTGGGCCTCAGCTTCGTGCAGGGCCGTGCTATTCGAATCGGCGAATAAATAGGTCTTGGCACTCATGGCTTCTGAGATTTTCTGACCAAATTCCCACTGACCCCCGCCCAGCGTCAATAGGGAACCCTTGTTGGGTTTCACTTTGATGTACTTCATTACCTCCTCCACCAACTGTGGTAAATAGCCGGACTCAATTTCACGAAATCGTGACATATCCTGAACTGAAACGGAAAAGACGGACAAAACTGAATGACACGATAAACACATGTTGTATTACATACGGTTCACAATCAAATTTTAAATTAAATAAAATTTAAATTAATTAAATTACTTTAAATTTGTATTGATTTCGTCTCACGAATTCCTGCTATGCGATATCTTCCTGCTGTGTATCTTATTTTATTTGATCTTATCTTACTTCATTAGACGACGTTGGCCGAAAAAATCTCAGCCAGTTGGCTTGGCCGACGTTGGTCGTTTGCCGACCAACGGCCAATGAATGGCCATCGGCCAACTGGCTGGCCGTTGGTCGTTGGCTGGCCAATGGCCGACTGTTGGCCAAGCTCAAATTTACTGATTTTATGCGTCAACTGTTCAGCAAAATTAAAATTTTCCTGCGTTATGTCGTGCATATGTTGCATTATATGCAAACGTTACATTAGATATACATTACCTACTATAGATTCTCAGTTCACCTACATAAAATATTGACACTTAGCTCCAACGTTTCTTCGTCCATGACACATTCATCGTACCTATAGTTAGCGTTAGTTTTCAATGAAATGTTAATTACATGCAAATTTTAATTGTGCGTAGTTTTTAGTTATAAACAACTTAGTTTTTAAATTTGTCCACATAGTGGTCAACGTCTCATCAATTCATTGTAGTCCTCCAGCAAAACTAAAACAGAATTGGAGCTAAACGTCTGAAAAAACTATTTTGAATAAAGTTTACGGAAGTTAAATCACGGTAGACGAATAAAAATTGTAAATTTCAGCTAGCCAGCGTTGGCCAATAGCTAAAAACAATGGCCAATGGCTTACGGCCAGCCAACACCTAACGGCCAACCAACGGCCAGCCAGTTGGCCGTTTGCTGTTGGTCGTTGGCCTGGTTGATCACTGGCCGCCCATCTTCCAACGGCCAACTGCCAATGGCCAGCCAACGGCCACTTGGTTGGCCAACTTCAAACTCCAGCCAAGCCAACCACGGAACATTTCTGCCAATCCCAACACTAGCTATCAGTCAGTACCCTATCACCATCATGTCAAGAAGCTGATTAAAAGGTCTTCACTTGCGTTGACGCATATTCCTAAGATCCCTGAACTTTCCCAAGCACCCTCTAAAAGCCACCCCAGGAGGCTTACTAAAACCAAGATTTACCTTCTTGCTCATTCACAACTTCGTCCTCCATATTTGACCTTTGACCCAAAAGTCCCACCAGCAACGTATAAGAAAGTCTCTATACAAAAGTACATACATACCCTTAGCTGTGTGTTGACAGAAATATAACTGAATATTGTTAGAACTAAACTGGATGCAACAACAATAGGAAGTTCTTTGAAAAAAGGCGGTTCAGTCTTGTAAAAGTTTCCTCTTTAGACAACAAGTTTGTAGGTCCAAAAGTTTCAGTTGAGGGAGAAAAAGCTAGCCTAGATTGATTAATAGATAAGCCTCAAGAAAGGGGGCCCCGCCATTTAAGCTATATATTTCTCAGTCTATAAAAACCTGGTTACACTTGATGCATACATACGCGCGCAAACTTTTGCAATAATTGCAGCCGCTCGCTACTCCACTGCGCATCGCGCAAGAATTGCAGAGTTAGCATTGAGTTAACTGGCTTGGGCCAGTTTTAGGCTTCGATTTTCTCACTTTTCAAGGTGAAATGACGTAATCGAATCGGGCAAAGCGACGAATCCCAGCTGCAGCGAAACCTGAAATAGAGAGCAGCCGAAAGAGGGCAAATTTTAGAACGCAGCTGGCTGGTTCCGTGTTAGCAGCGCATTGGGCTGAATCAGAGTCAAGATAGGAAAAAGTTAAAACTTAAGTTTAGACATTTCTAACAATCGTTTTTCTGGATTTTTTATGATAGCAGATGAGTAAAATTTAACTAGGCCATTTCGAGAGAAATATTAATGAGAAAAATGACAATGATTATTCAATGATAAATAAGTAGTGATGTTTCAGTCACTGAAACTGAAACTGAAACTAGGTTTCAGTTTGTACAGATTTCAGTTTCAGTCACTGAAACTGAAACTGAAACTGAAACTTATTTTGAGAAGAGACCTGAAACAGAAACTGAAGCTGAAACTGAAACTATATTGGGTAAAAGACTGAAACTCGGACTGAAACTAATTTCAGTCTTTCCTTAAAACTTGACATTTTGAAGGTTTTGAGCATTTATTTAGTTAGTCCTGCTGCAGCAGAGACTGAATAAACACCAAATTGTGCTTTATGTCAACTCAGAAGTCTGGAAACCGTTCTTTTTAAAGCGAACTGAAACTGAAACTTCGACTGAAACTAAAACTGAAACTGAAATCGGCTACTGAGACAACACTATAAATAAGGTTTAGGCATTGATTAGCATTACTGAAGTTTATAGCTAGTGTTGTTGACAGACCGGTTTTGGGGCTCGTCGAAACGGGGTCGAAACAGGCATACAGGCCCGTCACTAGTGCTTTGCCCTATTTCTGCTGCATTTTACAAAGGTGTACAGTTGACCTACAAACTCCTGGTTGGTTATGCCTTCTATACGTACAGGCAAGAGTGCATAATTGCACTATTATTAAGAAGAAGAAGTAACCCAGTAGAGGGCTTCTCTTCACCGCATTGCGTCACGGTGCTCCGCCCACAATACGCGAATGTTCCCCAGTCTGGGGGGGGGGTCGACCAAATCGACATTGCATACCCCCCCTCCGTTTGGTGGGGGGGGGGTAGCAGAAAAGAGGTGCCCCGTTGGGGGGGGGGGTCGCCAACAGCCAATCAGAATGAGCAAAACTTAGCCTGTTTGAGCGACCCCCCCCCCAAACGGGGACCTCTTTCTGCGACCCAAAGGGGACCACTTTTGGCTACCCCCCCACCAAACGGGGACCACTTTCGACTACCCCCCCCAACCAAACGGAGGGGGGTATACCTGTCGACCCCCCCCCAAACGGGGGAACATTCGCGTATTGTGGTAGGAGCACCGTACGCAATGCCAAGAAGAGGAGCCCTCTAGTGGCTTACTCTTCTTCTAATATATAGGAGAAAATCATGAACTACTCTTGGTACTGGCTAGGTTCAGTCGACCGGCTTTCTGGATTGGCTGTACTGTGGACCAGGCGACCGTCTGCCAGCCGTTTTGACACTGACTGGTCAACAACACTAGTTATTAACTGGTCCCGATTATTTAAGAGTCAGGGGAATGTTTCAAAAGACGGTCCTAAACTTAGGGGAACTCCTAAATTGGATTTAGACAGCAAATTGGGAAAATGCCGCTTCAAAACATTCTCTTCACTTGGGACTTGGGTTTGGGTGAAGCTCAGCAGTGGTTACACACTCTTAGAAATGTTCCAGTAAAAACTACAGGAATCACTTTTGTAGATGATAATACTAAAGCTTTTGTAGAAAATACAGGCTATGTACGTCCTGTAATTTCTACAGGACATCGTTGGTAGTGTTTACCGGATGGATATATATACTTTGGTTGGTACTCTGGTGGTATAGAACGTACAGGTATAGAAAGCCCTATGTACATGCTGGCTTGCCGTTTGTAGCGAATTTTTAATCTGTTCTTCCCCTCCACCTGACTATATTAGCATTATACAGCCTAAGCACCTGGGGGATTTGGCCTGGGGTGACCGAGAGATGGCGGCAAAAACTCACTTTTCAAAATTGAAATTTTTTTCTAACCATTAGCAGGAAAGATCAACAGTTGACCTTTTCTGTTAATGGTTTAAAAATGTTCAATTTTTAAACCTAGCTTTTCCCCACCAAGTCAAGGTCACCCCCTAGGTGCTTAGGCTGCATAATGCTTAAATATAGTCAGGGAAGGGGAAGAAAAGATGACAAAATTAGCTACAAAATGTAGCTAGTCAACATGTAGGACTTTCTATACTTATACCTTCTATACCACCAGAGTTGTATATAGGGCGGCCATTTAGACCCTCAATCTTAATCCAAATTTGTCCCTCACACTTCCTCGCGACCCTGGAACATAGGATTCTTAGATTCTGCACTTATGATGTCACCACCCTTGAGCGTTCTTTCCCATTTTCCCTTCCTCAAAACCACCCCTCTGAGTTCTTCCTCCGGGGTTTGGGACACGGCGTCGGCCCATTAGGATCAGTGCGCACCAATGTGATCAGCATCATCAGCTTGAGTTAAAACTTTGAAATTTGTAGGTTCTGGAAGTGGTTTGAGTTGAGGATGTCATCGCTGCGCGCAGATGATACTGGTGTTGATGCAGATGCTGCAGATGCAGATTATGCATCATCCGCTCATGCACGTCTCCGTATTCTTCGTTCCTGGACTAGCTTGGGGGACCCAATGTGCTTAGGACGGATCACAGGAAATCCCGGAGGAAAGCCAGAACCCGGGAGGAACCCTTGGATAGGATGCCCAGACCAGACCCCCTTGCAGATCATCATCGATGATGGATGGTGCATCGATGATGCATAGATGTTCCCATCCACGACGCTGACAGCTCTCCACACTGGGATTGCTCTTGTATGATCGATGGGCACTGGCAGTGGAAGGTTGGTTAGAGGCTAGGATCTGATGATCGATGATGCTTCTAGGGTTGTTCCGATAAGAAATTGACCGGGCCGGGCCCGGACCCGGGCCTGGCCCGGCCCAGGCCCGGCCCGGAGCCCAGGGCCCGCTACTAGGCCCGGAGCCAGGGTTTTTTTGCGTCCAGATGTGCGTCTGAACGCAAAGTTCAGACGCAATGAAATTTTAACGGGACGCAAGCTAGACGCAACATTATTTCGGGAGAAAATTCACTTTTGTAAGAGTAAAAACTTTAAATGTTTCCAGTACCAATTTTTCCGTTTTTTCCAAAAATTTCTTCGGGTCCTGGGGGCTCTGCCCCCAGACCCCCGGTGTTTCCCACTTTGTCATGGAATGCCAAGGTGCAAGGTCATGCCTCAATGTTACTCAATGTTATTTGTTAAGTTGTTGCCCACCTGCATCCATATCAGATCTTTTCGAACTCATAAATTTCACTTCAATAAATATATAGATCTTACTTGATGCATAATCGTGAACATTTATATTGTTCTCATTCAACACGTCAGACAGGATCAAGATTGTAGTAAAGTAAAACCCCGAAAATAACAAATTTGTAACTGTAGCATGAGCAGAATATCCAAATTTTTTGATTCTTCTAAAAAACGTTTTTCGCAAAAAAAAATTCAATTTGAATTATATAATGCAAGGCTACCATTTTTGTAAGATTTTCAAATACAAAAGGCCTATGTAGTTATGTACCCGCATTTTACGATGAATTTATTGTAACTATACTAACTAGCGTTAATAGTAAAATGGGGAATCATTTCAAGAAGCAGTAATTCTCATGGTTTTGAAAATGGAATTTATATGATATTACTACCTTTCTTCTTAGTGATATTAATTTAATAACTATTTCATTAATTTTTAATACCGTAGTTAGTTTATCTATAACATTGAACATCGGAATAATGTATGCCAATAAAATCGAGAATTACTCACGAAATGCGTTAAATGCTACAGACGCTAAACTAATCTTTTTAAACATTTCCATTATGGATTTAATCAGTACAGTAATTGCAAAAAATCTCCAACTTCTGGGGTGCTCCACCCCCCAGACCCCCCGCTGCTCACTTCCAATGCTGTTTTCTGGGATCAGTAGTTCTCAGAGTTTTCGAAACTGAATGTATGTTTGATATTTACTACCTTTTTCTCAAGCTATTCCTAAACATTTCATTAATTTTTAATACTTTAATTAGTTTAAGTATATTATAACACTGAAATATCGGAATGTGTGTCAATACAATATTGAAAATTACTCAAGGTTTTGCGTTAGATACAACAAGACACAGGTGCCAAATAAAATCTTTTTAAAACATTTCCATTACGGATTATTCTGGAATTGCAAAAAATTCTTCAACTTCTGGGCGGCTCTGCCCCCCAGACCCCCCGCCGTGTACATTGGCCGCATCTCTATTTTATAAGCACCCTTGTAATCGTACATTTTAAGCAGCATCAAATTTCTAAATGTGTAAATAGTGTTACACTTTAGGAATTATCAAAATTTTTAAAAATAAAACAATTTTTTGCACAGAAAACACGATAAAACAAAAATTCTACCTGGACGCAAAATTTCTTAACCGGACGCAACTTAAACTTAGCGGGACGCAAGGTTGACGCAAATCCGAAAACCAAAAAAACCCTGCCCGGAGCCCAAGCAAAGCCCGGAGCCCGCTACCCGGCCCGGTCCAAGGACCGGGCCCGCCCCTTGGCCCGGCTTCAAATCCCCGGGCCCGGTGATAGGCCCGGGCTCCAAAGCCCGGGCCCTTCTACTAAGCCCGGCTCAAAGCCCGGGCCGCAGGAAGTCCCAGACTCGCAAACTGAGCCCGGCAGACACGATGAGCCAGGCCGGCCCGGTGAGCCCGGCAGGCCCGATGAGCCCGGTAGGCCCGGTGGGCCCGGAAGCCCGGCAGGCCCGGTGGGCCCGGCCTAAAAAACCGGGCCAGGTAGCGGGCCGGGCTTTCAGCCAGAGCCGGGCCGGGCCCGGGCCGGGCCCAACTCAAAATTTTCCGGGCCCGGGCCTAAACCGGGCCGGGCCCAGGGCCCGGAGCCCGCTACACGGCCCGGGGACAACCCTCACTGATGCTAATGGGCCGACGCCGGGTCCCAAGCTTAGAATTCAGAAGGGGCAGTTATGTGCACTCATGAGCGAAAAATTGAGCCGAACCTATAAATTCATACTCACTCACTCACTCATGCATTCCTTCACACTCACTCATTCATTCACATTGACTTAATTTAAATTTAGTTAATTCAAAAAGCAATGAAAAAATTAAAAACCAAAAATCTTGTAATGGGCCGTCGCCGGGTCCAAACCCCGGGGGAAGAACTCAGAGAGGTGGTTATGAGAAAGGGAGAATGGGGAACAACGCAAAGAAAAGGCCCAAGGGTGGTGACGTCACACAGTGCAAAATCTAAGAAACTTATGTTCCAGGGGCGGGAGAGACAAATTTGGGATTAGTATTGATTGTCGAAACGGTCGCCCAAAACTACTATGGTGGTATAGAAAGTACGGTATACAGCTCTAATCTGACTAGCAACTGTTTGTAGTGAATTTTTCATCTATTCTTCCCCTCCCCGTGACTATATTTAAGCATTATGCAGCTTAAATTGTGTCTCTGTTATCAAAGCGTGTAGACATTGGCATGTGAACTAAATTTATTGTTGCCATTATTTAATCAAATAAAGCTAATCTCTGGAGTTCATGATAAGTTACAAGTGTTACAAGTTACAACTTGTAGGCTTGTAGCTTGTGACTACAAGTTAAGCAAGATTCGGTTTCATCAATAATTTAGTTTAACTTGTAGCCACAAGCTGCAAGCTACAAGTTACAAGGTGGAAAATGCTCCGGTTCAACTGCGTTTTCTTAACTGTTCTTGCACCTAAGCTTTAATTTCTTAGCTTTAATTCACCATAACTTACACTGTGGGGCAACTCTACACAGAAAAACTTGTAATCATTCAAATCATCTCTTCAGGACCTACAACTTTCCTCTTGAAAGTATTCTTCGATTCCCTACCGGAAACGACTGGCAGGCAAGCATATGTAATGAAAATGAATGTTTTGTTGAATGATTTTATTTGATAAAAGAACAGTTTCGATTTAACATGGAATTTTAAATCTGGGATTCTGCTGGAAAATAGAAAGGGAATGAAATCTATGATGAAGTGAAATGGAATGAATGTCTAATTGCCTCTACAATTGTTTCGTCAATAATTGTCATGGCTAAGACATGAATTTCGGGGAAAATTAACTCGAATGAAGATTCAAGTTCAAGTTGGGTTGTTTCGAGCTTGCAGTTAACTTTTACTAATTATGCTGTTGCGGGACAGCTAGGTAGAGGCCCGTTGGGTGCCGCTCCCCAGGCGGATTGGCAGGTGTAGAACGACTGTCAATGATTAGTGCAGAGCACGGTCCACTCATTAATTTAAGTTAATTAAAGGGATTCTGCAACTATGGCCAAAACAACCCAACATGGTCAGGAAAAAGGCCAGTGTTTACTCACTGTACGTCGAAATGCCATTAAAGTTTGCTATATCTGAATAGATTAAGACCTGCTCTTGCGATTTATAAAAGGAAAATAACCTATTCTGTGGTTCGTTTTAATTTTACAAGCCATTTTCAAACTTCACATGGAGATTGCAAAGTTACTTCAAGTTTCGACCATATCAGAGGTTTTCGCTTAATTACTCGTTAATTAACATAATTAATTAGTATAATTTTTATATCATTAAAACCAGCAAGCGTTGCTCTTTCAGAATATCCAAAAATATTTACCCTTTCTGTGGTTCGTTTTCATTTTACAAGCTGATTTACAAGCCACATAATGGAGTTTAAGGTGGCCCCCAGACTTGGTTGGTCACAGGGATTCTAATTAAAGTTACATGTTAATTAACATCAATAATTAGGTTAAAACTTTTATAAATCAAATTAGCAGTCCTTCCTCTTCAAAATAAGCACAAGATAATTGGTGCTTCTGTGGTTCGATTTTATTTTACAAGCTGATTTGTAAGCCACATACTGAAGTTCAAGTAGGCCTCCAGACTTGGATGGTCCTAGTGGTTTTAATTAAAAGTTTCACACTAATTAACATCAATAATGAGGTTAAAACTTTTGCGAATGGACTCAGCAGGTCTTCCTCTTTAAAACAAGCACAAAATAATTAGTGCTTCTGTGGTTCGATTTTGCGTTATGCTTGATTTTCTGACCTAACCGGGAGAGCTCGGCTCGTCCCTCAAGTATTGTGATTATTAATAGTTTAAACTTCATTTTAAGTTTAATTAAAGTTTATATTTAGTTAAGTTAATCCATATTCTAGCTAATTAATTAATGAAAGTTAAGTTAATTAAGTTTAAAGTTTAATTAATTTGGTTTTTATTGGTTTTAAAGCAAAAGGGAAGCTCGGCTTGCCCTTTCACTGAACTTAACTGGTTTTTGCTTAGCTAGTGTGGAATTCTTTTGAAGTTTTTCTCTTTTGCAAAGTTTTGGTTTTGTAATTTAAGGGAAGACTTTTATGTCTTCCCTTATTGCCAATTTGGAGTAACAGATGCGTTACTTTTGTAACTGTACAACTTCTCCGCTCTTTGAGTCCAGCTCGGCTGAGACTCAAAGGCAAAAGAAAAAAGAGGGGAACTGAAAGAAAAGTTTTTAATTTTAATTCATGTCTTAGCTACTTAGTTGTTGTGTTTTGTATTGTGTATTTTGTATTTTGTGAAAGGCTCGTACCTACTAAGTTAGTTAATTATTTTACCTACCTAATCAGCAGTCTAATGAGTTTTAATTACGGGGACCCTCTGGTCCAGGTTTTAGTGGTGTAAGGCCTTATTTTCTCTTTTAAGCGAGAAATTGACGTAGTGTCAATTTCTCGCCTGAGTGCGTCTGCTTTGATGTTATCTTTCTTAATTTTCTCCCTAATTCTTACAATAGGGGAAAGGGATTAGTTTAATTGCCCTTTCCCCTTTAATGTAAACACTTGAGAGCCCGCTCAAAGTTATTTTATGATTGCAACAACTCGGACCCAATCAGAATCGTTTAAGTGCGCGCCTTTTGCGCGGAGGACAATTTCGGCCAATCAGACGAATGATTGCCGAAATTGTCGTGATTGACAGGTGGACTTGTTTTGAACATCAGTCTTACCTCGTCTTCCGAACCGTACGGCCGCTTGTTGGCCTCTCCCTTCACTCCCCCCTGTTTTCTTTATATTAGGGCGTTACTATGCCCAAATTTTCCCCCACTCCGGAATGGGGCTAGTGTGTTAACACTAGCCCCTCGTCAACTTTTGGGGTTTCAGATTTAAGGGGGGTTTAGGCTTACTTCCCACCTTAGGGTTCCTCCCCCTTTTCTTTCTTTCAATTATCTAGTTTTTTTAAAGGCGATTTCCCTCTTTTTCTGGGAATCGCTTCTGAGACTTATTAAAGGACCCAGAGGTCCTCTCTTAAAATACCCCTGAGAATATCTCAAATATCTCAAATATTATCTAAATAATATCTCAAATTTTTTACACCGTATCACGCACTTTTCAAACTTTCAATCTCAGCTTCTTAGGGATTATTCCTGGACCCAGGAAATATCGTGTTAGGATCTTTCTCTGAAAGATCCTAACGGTTTTAACCCATTTGATTCAGGTTGAACCTATTCAGGTCCTACCTTATTTTGCCGTCCCGGATCTGAAGCGTTCTCGAGGATCTGCCGTTGATTGCCGCCCATCCTGTTCGTCCGCTGGATGATTATTTGGATCCTTGTACTTTCCGTTATCCCTGTGACCTGCCAGCGTGAGATTGCCTGCAATCCCCTGGACCTTGCCTTCTTGGATTCATTCGCCTCTCCTTCTCCAATTCTAAGGTGCTTTTCGGGTAGTAACTTTACATTGTGTAGATTTCGGGATAAACAGTCTGCCAGGGTTGGGCGGAGTGCACTTGATCTCAACTACAGGGTGATTTATCCGACACCCTTCATCAGGCTACATTAAAGGGTGATTTGTCCGACACCCGCTTCATCAGAACCTGCCAGTGCACTGCCGATCCCCCCTGGTTGGGGCTTGCTCCCTCGACCTGAAAACGATCTGCTGTCCTTAGCGAACTTCTGCCGCTTCTCGGCCCTGAGAGCCTGTTTCAAGGCTACCAAACTTTCGGTTGTGGGTTGAGCGGGAATCCCTCTGAAAGAAGAAAGAATACGGGACTTTCAGTTTCAACTCTTGAAATAATAATATGCATTCTCTTGTTTTATCTATCTTCGTTTACTTTTGTCTCGTTGTTTAAAACTTTAATACTCTAATTTTTGGGGAAATCTAAAAGCCTCAAACTGCTTTCTAAAAATTCGTGCGAATTATCCGTTGGCCGCTTCCTTAGGCAGGAAGTAGGATATTAGCGTCTGGCTGTCTCCCGAGTGGGCAATCAGAACTAATATCTAGAGCCCTGGGAAGGGTGGAAACTGTGCAAGCGTGACTGCATCCATTAAAATAAAAGCATATCGGACACAATAAGCATATAGGCGGACCCACTCGATATTTTAGTATTTAGACCAGACTCACTATACATGACTAGTTCATTCTTAACTTTGTAAGTTTCGGGTTTTAGTTAAAGTTCAAACTCTTGCGGGATTCACTCTTAAATTTTAGAGGCAGGTCGTATGTCAGACTGCTGGTTAGGTCTAGGTTATCATCTTGGTCTACTCTTATAGCTTAGGTTTAGTAAATAGGTGCGAGCCTTAGGAATCAGTTATTAGCTGTGTTTGTCTGCGTGCGTTTATTGAAGTTATTGGGTAATTCGTTTGCAGCTTAGTAATATCCTGTGCTCTGTGTATCATTGCAGTATTTAGTAATTGTTTGTTGTATTCTGTATCAGCTTGGACAGTTAAAGATTCTTGTGCTGTATCTAATTATCCACATTACCTAGTCTGTATCTTATCATTTCTATTTCGTCTGCCTATAACTCTTGTACATTAAATCCTAAAATTTATAGGTTCTGTGGTTCCTTGTCCTTCTACTAGGGTCTTAGGATATAGATTAACTTTGATTAGAATCTTAGGTAGGACTTACCATTCTGGCATCCAGTCTTGTTTAGGAGTTAAGTGGTTTTGAAAGTTGTGGTAGGGAATTAAAGATTTCAGAAGGGGGCGTCTGCTAAACAGTTGCTCACGAGACTTGTATTGACATTGAACGGAAAACTTAGCTTGGAGGTTCGAACTCACGGTCTGACGCGGACAAATCCCAGATTGGGTAGACCAAAACCAGGCTACTTGATCTGAAGGATCTAAGAGGTGACCCAGAGTCTCTCGCCTGTTCGCACCGCTGTTAGTGCTCTAAATCCAGTGCAGCTACTTTAGAGGCCTAAGTCAATAAATTTAGAAGTTTCATTTCACTGTAAGCACTACA
>JASAND010018473.1:0-11426 GCA_030248195.1 Trissonchulus latispiculum
GCCACTGTTACCACGCCAAGGCGTAGCGGTGCAGCGACCGTGGCACAGATGGACAACTAACTGACCACAGAAGGTGGTCGGGACAGCCTCGCCAGACACTAAACCGGACAGATAACCTGCCCTAAGTGAAGAGATGACTCGCCACTCTCACTATATTAGGACTCGAGCAGACTACCTACCTAGCAGGAGCTCAGTAGACTCAAAGCCTATTTAAAGATAATAACAACAATTAAATAAAGCGGAATCAACAAGAATATTATTATATAAAGATAATATAAACTATTATGTGCTAAGCCCTTAGGTACACAAACAAAAGCACAAAGTAACTTACAGTAGATCTGGCCAACCAACGTACCAGCCAGAGCTCTGGGGTGCTTAGGGAGGAGAAATATACAAAGGGGGAACACAGAAAATTAAAGGGGAGTAAATGGCTTAATAAAAGCAAGCGCTCACGTTGGTAGAAATATACAAGACTGAAGAGGGAAGCGAGTGTTGCGTTGAACCTTCCCACGAGCGCTCCCTACTGGGTAATTGTTCCCAATAGCTCTAGCCAGGGGGGGACCCACCCAATCCCAAACATACACGTTGGGGGAGCTAAGTGACTTCCAAAGTTAAGCCAGCCCCTGAATGATGATGCAGTCCCAAGCCGTACAGGCAGCGAACTTAGCTACAGACGCCAGCAATGGAAGGGTTGAGATCCGTTACACATTTACCATTTCGTCTTCAGAAATATATACTAACGTTTGACGAAGATGGATAATAAATACTAAAGGACAAAAATCAATTGGAATTAGTCAGATCCTATTTAGATAGCTGCAGCTTACGTCAACAATCTGTTTGCAAGGGATTCCGGCATAGGCAGGCAAGATTGATATGGGAGTTCAGCTGATTGCCCGGTGTTGTAGTGGCAGCATGCCTGACCTAGAAGCAGAACGGCCGTGGCTCGATCCTTGGCCGGCAGGGCCAATTCTTTACTTTCAATTCTGTTTGAAACGCAGATCTCGCATCTTTCTTTCTTTCGCCTAATTCCTGTTTCAATGGTACACAATGTCTGACGCCTCCTGTCTTTGGCGTCTCCCAGACTTTCTTGGCCAACCGGGCTTATGGATTAAAACGCCACTATCTCGCAAATTATTCCTCCATGTTACTTGTCCATTTTACTGTGGTTGCAAGCCCGTTATCGCAGTAAATGTAGCAGTTGAAGTATTAACAATGTCTTGCTTCAATTGATTCAGACAGTTTTGGTTTCGTTTTTGTTTATTCATTCAACAGGTAAGCTTTTGTATCACAATTCACATTTCACTGGAGCAATAAATTTGAAGCTACACATTGATGCTGCTGATTAAAGACGCCGCGTTTTTACTCAGCTGTTAGAATAAAATTAAAAATTTTACGTGTACCAGTGATGGAACAGGGTCACTTAGGCTTGATCCGGCGACCCGGTGACCCGGTTGAGCCCTGACCCGGTTTTCCAGAAAATTCCAAAAGTTGCGAAAAGTATTCGGTTTTTCCTAAGATCGCTAAGCTTTGTCGTCCGTGTTCCATAACCACTTTGAACATAATAACTATGACATACATATGTTTGCTCTAGGATTTCTTGAAATGCGTTTAATAATATAGCTGACTGCAGTGTTGGCATCTGGAATGGGATCCCATGGGGTCCCATGGGATCCCATAGGATGGAATGGGATGGGATTGAAAACTCATCCCATGTGGGATCAGTGGAATTTTGTGGGATCATTTTGCCTTACAATGCCTTCAAACACCGTTTCCAAATTTTGAAAACGTGCAATATTTTGGTAAATTTGGTATAAAAATGTCTGTTCAATTTCATGATTGGCGTTTTGATGACTACCAGCAAAGCAAAGCATGGAGCTACAGGTGCTGGTATTGCTCTGTGTAAATGTAACCTTACAGGCTCCAATTTTTATGATGAAAGTTGATGAAACTTTCCAAATATGGTGCTCTTTAACATTCTGGGACCAGTAACGAATTTTTAGGTGAAAAAATAAAAAATCCTTGGTTTTTGCCACTATTGGAAAAAAGTATTGAACTTTGAACAGATACTGTGAACAATAACTTAATCAATCGGATTTAGAATAAAAGGCTTAATTAGTATAAAATTTATTAATCTGAAACATACACCTGATTGGTTGATATAAATGGCAAGAGGTCACCGAAATGAACATTTTTGTTTTTCCTACCTTTGAGCTGTGTTAAGCTAGCAGTTAAGCGGCGTCCATCATGAAAAATTTTTAGATCACGGATTTCGTTCATTTTCGCACATAAACTATCCACATATGTCGTGCATATCAAGCTCAAATTTTGAGTTGTTTCGATCAGTTCTCCGCAGTTTCGAGCCATCAACTGTGTGCAATTTGAATATGAGCGAGTACGCAAGTTTTGCAGTCCACTGAAGCAAATTTTTGCAAGTCAAGTTCAAGTTTTTATAAATATGGTATTAAGTAAAGTATTTAGTATATATAGTGTACAGTATAGTACTATACTATATAAATATAGTAATATATAAAGACTATATAAAAAATGAAAAATGAAATGTAAAAATATGCAATTTTGCAATTAGCGTGGTCGTAAAATGCCTCTCTGTAAACATCAACAATTTTCACAGTTTTACAGAAAAAAATTAAATTTCTGCGCCAAAAAATCTACACTGGCAAAGGATTCCAAGCAACATTGGGTATTGTTTGAAACCTTTATACATGTACTGTGCCACTGCGGAATTAGAATTTTTAGTTAGGACCTCAATTTTTTTTATAATCTACATCTAAACAAAACTTAATGACACTCATTTTTGGTTACCAAAAGCGACCGAATTTAGCTACTTTCGGCAGTTTGCTATCTTCACAAATTAATTAAAATTTTTTGAAGACCTAATTCAAAATTTTAATTCAACAGTAACACAGTATCTGTTTAGAGTTTTAAAACTATACAAATACTACCCGGTATTTTTCACCAGTTTCGAGTTTTTTTGCGAAGAATTATAATCCACACTTTTTCGATTCCCTATTTCGACACAGCAGACCTCTGCTTTGAGGTGAATTTTTCCCTTAGTGCTACATCCCAGTCGCTCGCTTTCGCGATGAGGGGTAGTGCCATACCAAATTTTGCACTGGCTCCACGGTATGACACTGAATGATTGCATATCGAAATTACCCGCGGCGTGCATAGGCTAGGCTAAGGTGAATTTTCTCAATAATCGAAGGAGATGAGACTTAAATTTTATATTATTTTATTTTTTTATTTTAACTTTACACAACCTTTGAGTGTGGTCAAATCAGCATAAGCCAAAAACGATTTTGGGGGTCAAAAAAACGGCCATTTTTGAGGAAATCAGTTTAGTCAAAATTACTGCCAAATCTTACAGAGTATTTTGAATTATTTATACTCAATCGATTTAGTCCTATCAATTTACTTTCAAATCAATTCAATTTATACAATCTAATTGCACATTTTATTAATGCCTATTAGCTGGAATTGGTTGCTTTAAGCTAGAGATTTGGCCGACAAACTTATTTGGCAAAACTGCGATTATTTCATTTTAAACATCGATTTCTCAAAAACTACCCCATGGCAGGATAAAAATTCGCAGTATTGCGGAGGGAATTTTCTTTACTTGAACTTCACCAGCTGCGAGAATACTCAATGTGAAGTTGCAAAATTTCGTGTCATCGCACATTTGGCGGATTTTCTGGAGTAGACCTGTTGAGCCAAATCCATAAAATTTCCCTCGACCCACATGTCCTTCATACCATGACACAAAATGAAATGAAATTTTGCCCGATTATATTGTTAAATTCCTACCTCAGCTGCCTGGACCTGGTTAGAAATCTAGAGGCGGAGCGACTACAGGTTCCTAGACCGGGCCTATTCTAATAATTTACCTAAATTCTACCTACCTAACTAACAACTAAGGTCCTTACCAGACTACGATCGCGAGGAGTAGGTTACAATTCTTTACCGTTATAAAAGATAAGGCATACGGGGATATAGAGGAATACAAAACGGGCAACCACTTTCCAGACGACAATTGACAACACTGAACTGATGGATCAGATCTAGCTGATCAAAGTAGCTAACAGACTGAAGACTGTACAAACAGCAACCATCAATTTTAGTGTTTGTTTTTAAGATTAAGTTGCAACACTTTAATTTAGTTGATTCTCAACATCCTCCCCTGGATAGAGAAATTTTAGCGCCTGCTAAAATACAAAGATGGATCGAAGATGCTACCGTAATTCAATAGTTGAAAGTTAAAAAGAATTTCAAAGTTAAACATAGATTTCACACAATTCCCATGAGACCAGTTATGAGGCACGTATCCTGGCACGTTTACCCATGGTTAAAACAAAGAAACCACAAATAGAAGTTAAGAAAAATTAAAGTTAGAAAGTAGTAGCAAAGTGGAAGTCATAGACAGGCGAAGTATAGCGAAACACAGGGAGAATAAAATAAACAAAACAATGCAGTAAGTAGTTGCAACCAAACTAGGTATAGCGAAAAGAAGTAATCAGAAAATAAAAAATCAATGGGAACGATCCACATAGAAAAGGTAATATACCCAAATACCACTATGAATAGAAAACCAACAAGGTAGAAATACAACTATTACTCACACATTCACTGTAGGGTTTCACAAACACACTCGCAAACAAACAAACCAAACCACATTATATCAATTTTTAGAGAACAACAAACAATACAAAATTTTACGACTATCAATGCTATACATAAGAAACAGAAATAGCTAAACTATACACAGTTCACTAGATCCTAGCTAACAAATACAAGATTCACAAATACAAAACGTAGGTAGGTTAATTTTCGTTACATAATATATCAAACTACTTTTCAAAAGTCAAAAACTAACCTAACTAACCACAACATTCAATATCCTAACTAAGCTATACAACAAAATTATCCTGTACACGACAAACAAATAATCAATGCATATAAAATGAGGTAAAGACTATTGCAAACAAAGAAAATTTCATCTATTGCAAACCGTTTTTTAACCTAAAGTTTTAAGGATCTAGCGCACGGACCTTCCTCCGCCGCATAAAAAATAAAGATCACCTGATCTTTCCAAGAAAAGAAAAGAAAAACACGTAGATGTATATATAGCTACCAAAATTAAAGCACACACACATATATAGGGGAGAAGGATAGGGAAAGGGTTACATAACTAGACGAATCAAATTTTACGAACGAATCATACAGTAAAGAATATATATGGCAAAAATAACTGTACATGGCATAGAAATAAAGCACAACATTATGACTGTATAGAATGGCAAAATTATAAGGCAGTATACCACAAAGATTAAGGCAAGGATGATTAGAAATTAGCAAAAACAAACAAACAATTATGCATATAATGCGCAAACAAAATTAAAGTCTATAATGTCCATATTTTGTAGCGTCGTTGTTGTTGTCGTTATAGAATTTAATTAAATTTAGGGTGATGATCTTTTGGTTTCACCGTAGGATGAGTTCAAACCCGTATGAACTCTACTTCAGGATCGGAGCTGTATCAGCAGAAAACATCGAATTTAGTTGTTGTCATATCCGTTGTTGTAGTCGAATTAAAAAACACATACATTTATAATATAGTGGCTGTACAGAGCCGACATTGCAATCCACAAGATAGAAAGGAGAAATATAATCTAGAAGCGAAAGTTAAAGAAGAAGTGCTCTAGAAAGAGAAGATCTTTAAGAAGATAAATAGAATAAATGTCATTTTATACAGTTTGCTTAGTAATTCACAAGTATATATTCATAATTCAAAGCATAGTAAAAATACGATCTTTATAATACGAAACAACAACATACAAGCAAACATATGTACACGATCAATAGCATTGGCTGAAAACACAAATAAAACAATATAAGTAACCATATTAAACAACCGTACGTAAACAACCATAACAATAAAGAATCAATGTATGTAACAAGAAAACAAATTAATAACGCAAATATTTTTGGGTTTTTTTCCGAATATTGCTTTTTAGGATTTTCCGAATATGCATAACTAACTTCAAACACAAAATCCACTACGAATTATCAAATCAACTAGCAATTCTGTACACGTTTACATAACTACAAAAAACTAACAATATGACTATACAGACTAATACGGACTAATTATCTATTATACAAAGTTACTAGGAACGTATGTGATCACAAAAAACAAATACTAATACCGCGTATACCAATTCCGTTCCGATATCCGTATGTAAACTCAGTATTCCACGTTTTTACGCTCGTTAAATCCGTCGCAATTAAAGAATCGCCAAAAAATTCCAAAATACGTCTACCGTCTATATATATTACGATCGTCATGAGGCTTTCAAAATCGTTAATCCGTAAACTGCATTATGCCTCAAAAAGTCACTAAATGCTATCGTCGCTAAATATTAAAGTAATCCGTAAATAAGCTAACTACTAATCCGTTTTCAACTCCGTTTCACAAACTTGAACGTAATGTTTACATTTCTTTGCACGCAACTGGTTAAACTCGTCCATGAAAATGTCAAAAATTATGATTTCAACCTTTCTGGGTTGCTGATATTTAACAATATAGTTTGCGAAATCGATACTCAATGTTTGATGGTCTATAGTTAGTATTTTAAAAAATTTTGCTGGTTTTTTGCAAATTTTGCTTTTTTCGTATTTACTGATTATAAGCTTTAAAATGGTGTGTCAAATTTTTCCAACTCGCAAAATTGCGAAAGTTTATTGCGTTTCAAAATCCCCCTCACAAAAGGATTACCACTACCTTAAGACCTTGTGCCAATATTAAAATTTCAATGCTACAGCAATTGTAAGGCCAAATACTGCAAGTGGGATTATATGGGATTGGAAAAAGCAAGTTCGGACAAATGGGATGGCATGGGACGGTGAATTTGAAAATCTGGTGAGATGGGATGGGACGGGATCAGAGAATTCGTCCCATTTGCTAACTCTGGCCGACTGTAGCATTTTCTAAATTCATGCATTAGTTACAAAACCAATAATTTATCCGTCTGCGAAATTTTGCAGAGTCTAATACGAGTACTTGTCTAAAAACGCGGAGTACTTTAAAAATTTGGTTTTCATTACGTAGTCAGTTAAATTAAATTAAATTGTTCATTTACCTTCAACGTTGGTTGGTTGTTGCGAAAATAGTACTAATTAGAGTTATGCAATTATCATGGAACTTATAAAGCTAAAGCTAAAAAGCTAAATAATAATCTGCCAGAGACTGACAGATTCAAATAACCTCAAATAGCTGCCAAAGTGCTCAAGGCTAAAATGTAGAAAAAAAAGCAAATTAATATTGTACATCGAACAAAAATTTGACCTAAAATTTTAGTTTGGTAAGCCAAAAATTTCTAAGATTTGAGGTAAATTCAGAAAACCGGGTCAAGACCGGATCTATGCTCTTGACCCGGTGACCCGGTGACCCGGTCCAAAAAGTGACCCGAGCTGACCCGGTGACCCGGTTCCATCGCGGACGTGTACGGTACTGGACTCGCTGATTCAAGAACAGGCGCCATTCACTTAAGGGGGGGGGGGTCACGAACTAAAAGCTCGATGTTAAAAAAGCTAGCTAGTCTTTTGCCACATTATGTATTAGGTTTAGTGTAAAATAGTTTAAGGTTTGAAAGAACTCCATGCTGCGTAGCGCCCTGTGGAGCCATCAGAAGTTGGTGTTGTCGGTCCAAAGCTCGACATGGTACGTACACAAACTTCGCCTCGCCCTGTTCGCTATGCACAAAGCTATGCGGTACCCAAATTTTCCAGAAATAGTACTGACATATAGTGCTTTGATATCGTGTAAAATAATCTCTAGACCAATGTATTGTTTTCTGTGCGATGCAATCAGAGTGCGAAAAATTGGGTGTTGTAGGTATATACGGATGGAGGTTAACTAACGTCATATGAGCTGTGGTTTACCAAATGAACCCAACATTGCTTCAATTAATACTCCACGTATCTGTCATAACTTGTGTAAAATGACGTGATTTCGTTAATCCATTCGCAGTGCTATATTACATTATCTATATTGTCGCTATTATTTGGCACCATTTCGAAGATGTGAGAAAATTACTCCAAATTACTGTGGCAGAATCGGCTGAAACTTTCCGCATTACAAGCCAGCGAGTGTACCAAGATGTAGGGAAAGCCAGGTCACTAAACGTCGCTCCAATTTTTAGAAATGCTAGATTGATTTCTCGAAGTACAATGGATGGCGATTGCTCCAAAAATCTCTAAGACAGTTGTATATGCGCATACTGAACGAAGGAAGCGCCATATCGAAAAACGGATTTGTATTCGGATTGAGCGGGTCAAATAACCCCTATAACCACCTTTTCGACAAAATTGGAGACAAAAAGTTTTTGACCTCATTTTTACTGCGCTTAGCTAGCATTTCAGGCCTAAAATTAAGGGTTATTTCTTAACAAAAAGTTTGCTAGCACACTAACCAGAAGACCAAAACTCTCGAAACTCACCCGCGGTTGCCCCAACTAGAGCCTAATACTTGGTAAAAAGCTGGGGTAGGCTAGGGGCTGCCAATGTTATTAGATCGAAAACAGCGCACGGGCACTTCGCCACTTTTTGCCAAATTTCAAACTTTGACCTGTTATTGCTGAGGAAGCGAGCAACGCTCGAAAACCGGAATACTTTTAGTATTTAGTATTAGTAACAATTCGTCCAAAGCCAAAACGTCGTAACTAACATTTTTGCCGAAATGGAGTTATGACCAGCCACATACACAGAATTTCACGCTGAATTTCTATATTTATAGCTATGTTAAAACGCCGTATCTACATTGCATTTGCAGTAATAAACTTGGCAGAAAAACGTTTCTACACATTGGCATTTTAAGGTGGTGATTCCTTTTGGGCACATATTGTTGTTGGGCGGCGTAAATCAAGATGAAATTTGATGAAACTTTCCGAAAATAGTTCTTTTAGCGTTCTAACACCCTCGGCGTAATTCCGATTCAAAAATTCGAGATTTCCGGTCAGAGTGGTTTTTCACAATTTCTGAACATTTGGCAGCTGCTATACAGTTATGACTATATTTATTCGAAAGATCTCATTGAGCTTCACATTTTTGCTTTTTAAAGTAAGTTTCTAGCTTTTCTCTTCCGTGAGATATAGCCGATTTTCTTGTTTTGGCGTCGAAAACTTGTCATTTTTGCAGAAATCAAATTATCCAAAATTGCTTGAACTACGCAAGCCGTAAAATCAAACTAAGGGCGTCTATCTGAAGGTCTCACAGGGACAAATTATCCGACGCATGATCGTCTTCCTACTGCTAGCCTGTAGGCTGCTATCATAAAAATGTAGTTTTTGCAAAAACATGAGCAATTTTCTTTCAAAGATTGCGGAGCATTCACCATGCAAGTTGGAGGGCTGCTACTGAACAAATGTGTTCTGCACAAATATACCCAGGGACGATTTTTTAGTTGCCCCGATTGCTGCTTTCTAGCTAAAGTAATCGCTTGATAAATTTGGAGAAAGTAGGGAAAATACAGGTTACGCACACATTTCAGCTTATTTCTCTATAACGAAGAGCGATTTCACAATAAATAAAAAATCGTCCCCAGCTATTTGATGGAGGTATCGAATGATATAACCGATGTCTCGCGAAAAAATTTACTTGGGTCTGCAAAAATTCTGGAAAATTATACTTCTTCTAAAATGTGTTAAAAATATTTTAGAAAAGTAACATTAGTTTCGTGGCATGCATTAAAAAGAGCAAATGTCAAGCTACATTTTGATATAAAAATGGCTTATGAACTCCAAGAAATGAATGAGTAATAATGGTGCAAACTTTATGTGACCAAAGGGAATCACTACCTTAAGAAAAAGCCAAAAAGACGTATCTGCGATTTAACATTGCACTTACGTCTTAATTCTGGCGTGAGCTACTTACGGCTACAGGTAATCAAAGTACCAAATCGCTAGTTGTGCCAAAAGACGTAACTGCCACACCGCACTAAGTTTGCATCGCTTTACAAAAATAAACTGCCTGATGGATAAAACCAGTCAAATAATATCATTTTAGACAGTGTTCACAACTATGAATTGGTTTGATGAAGAGTTGCTGCACAATTCACAAAAATGGTCGCTGTGAAAATTAGTAAAATTGCAGTTACGTCTTTATGGATTTGGACGGCAGTGCCAAAAAGTGACAAAATCGGCCCAAGTGTAGTGTCCTACGTGAGGTTTCTCCTTTGTTACTAGTTCTGTGCGCATACTTGGACAGCTAAAATGCCGGTTCATCTTCAAAGTTTGAGTATGTCGGTTGCTTTGGCTTCGGTTTGGCTAGGGTACCCCGCCCCGTTGGCTCGGAGGGTTCGGACAGGTGGGAAAGCCCGGAAAGCTGGGAAAGCTCGGAAAGCTGGGAAAGCTCGGACAGCTGGGACAGCTCGGAAAGCTGGGAAAGTTCGGACAGCTGGGACAGCTCGGAAAGCTGGGAAAGCTCGGACAGCTGGGACAGCTCGGAAAGCTGGGAAAGCTCGGACAGCTGGGACAGCTTGGAAAGCTGGGAAAGCTCGGACAGCTGGGACAGCTCGGAAAGCTGGGAAAGTTGAAAATTATTTAATCTTAAATCATATGTAGATTTGTGCCATTACAAGTAGTTTGTTAAATGAAGCTTTCGAAGGCGCTTTTTGAGAAATTGTATGCAAGCAAATTTGTTTGCGTGAATGTTTTTGCACGTCAAGATGATGCCTTGGCACGCTTAGAATTTCGGCCTCACTTGCGTAGGATATAATCTCAATTGTCAGTAGATATTTCAATTCCTTCATAGTGTTAAACTTTAGTCCTGTGAAGGATATAATCTGAACAATTAAGATATTTTTAATTTAGAATTGCAAGATAATGCAGGTAGACTGATTTCAAAGAAACATCACTGGATGCAGACTTGCATTTGCTAGCTGCAGTTTCTATTTTCCGATTGTTGTTTACAATATTATTGAAAAATGTTGTAACAAATTGATCATTTTGGTGAAGTTTGGCTAGTAGGTCATGTTAATAAGTGTGTTTTAGCATAATCACTGAGCGCTTGGTTTTTAAATCTTAAATATAGTCGGTTTTGGTTACTGCCTAAACTAGAAAGCAAATCCGAAGGCACTCAACAGCTGATAAATGCACTATAAATTACGAAACAATATTTAGAATAAAGTAGTTATAATAACTAAATTAAATATATGTCTATGCTTGTGCTAAGTGATAGTTAATGTTAATAGCAGCTTTCTCTAAATTTCTTTGGGCGTACTGCTCTCTAGTTCGTCTTCAGCTTCCGCATCGCCGTTTTGAACTCTGTACGGATTTTTTGGTTGCACTTTGTCGTAGTAGGCCTTCCATGGTGTTGTACAACTAAAAAGTTTCAGGAGCGTTTTCAGAAATATC
>JASAND010018474.1:0-15852 GCA_030248195.1 Trissonchulus latispiculum
TTACAAATAGTGTAAATAATACTGAAGCTTACAGGCAGAAATAAACGCAATTAAACTTTACTATTTTTTCAATCATGCATGATTATGTACACAAATAATGCAAAATTTATTATTTATGTCTTTCAGGAATATAGGCAGAGTTACGATTTAGTGAAGTTTCTGTTTCATCATCCGCAGACTCCTGTCTCTTCTTCCAATTAAACTTAAACAACCCGCCTTTTCGATCCTTCTTTTTCTCCGTAGCCTTAACACTCTTTCCCGAGTCGACTTTCAAGCTTTTCGATTTGGACAGTTCAGCCTTTTCTTCGCGCTCGCGTCTCTTCAGATACATTCGTTCTTCTTCCGTCAAGTCATCGGGAATGTCTGATTTCTGGTTTCGAGATTCAATCTGATTGCCTAAATTAATAAATCTTCCAGTGTAACCACAAAGTAGTAAGTTTATTCAAGAGTTTATAACATGAAGAGTAAGACATTCAACATTTCCTATTGTATTAAGCTAGCAGTATGCTCGAAGGTCGAAATCTCGGGGGCTACTCACTATAGTACTCACTAGTGGTACTACTCACTCACTAGTGTAGTAGTACTCAGCGTGTATACATTCTACGCTGCCATTTTCAAAACGGGCGTTTTCGAAAAATTAGATGTATACTGTAACTTCAGCTAGGAAAGTCGACAATACGTTTTAGATTACTAGATCTTTTTAACGACATTAAAAATTATGTAATTCAGTTAAGAAAATTGTAGCGTCGTTACAAGTCAAAAGTCATACTATGTTTTTACTTAAAAAAGGATTAAAAATGTAATGAGTTTTGTTCGAGTACCTGGGGTGTAGTTGACATCACAATAATGTTGAGTCCTGGAGATGTTATTTGGAACGTGCATTAAATGCTATATGTTAAGCACCTATGTAGTCGGGACGCTGCTGGAATTGACTGAACACCGTTGCAGTTTGGTGCATCGGCCGTGCCAAAGTAACTGGGCCCCGTCTGGTATTTGAACTATCCGGTTCTGGTTCTTATTGGGTTGATTGACTGTTCCTTTCCTTATCCAGCAGCAGTCACATGGAGATTAAAGAAATTCAAGAATTTTCACAAGAATGTAGAAGCCCAGAGAACATTTGAAGAATTTTAACATATGACGCCAACCAATCAGGTATAAATGGAGTAATAGTTTAAAATTTTGTGTATTTTCATGCCCAATATTGGCAATAGAGAATTGAGGGCACTTGGCATTCAAATTAACAATCAGAATATGAATGATCTAGCTAACGTAAATGTGCCTTTTCAAAATTTTGTAGCTTGCCCCCCACCCAGTCGACTGTCTTGTGTTGATAATGAGGATATCAGGGAGTGGTTCGATTCCTATGACCGTTACGCAGCTGCTCAAAATTGGAACCCCCAGGATAAGTTGAGAATTTTGCCTAGCTTCCTTCAGGGTATGGCAGCTAGGATGTATAGTCGCCTTACTGTAGAGCAAAAACAGTCTTGTGAAACAGTTAAACAAGCTTTCCTGTCGCAGTTGTGTCCCCCAAATGAAGCGTGTTTAAAATGATGTGAATTGAGAGAGTGTATGCAACAAACCAGTGAATCTATTTCTTGCTTTCTGGATAAATTGGAGCGCATGTTGGATGTTGCTCGTCCTAACTTAGCTGCTGCAGCTCGCGAAAAGGAACTTATTTTGTTGTTGCAGAACCAAAGCTTGCCACATATTCGAAAATGTTTACTTAGGCAAAACCCAGAAACTTTGGCGAAAACTCTAGAAATTGCGCGTAAGGAGGAGTTATCATTTAAACTCTTTCCTCCTCAAACTGGTGTTGCTTCTGTAGAGACGCTAGAGAAGAGATTCAACCAAATGCAAGAGCAAAATTCTAAAATTCTGAGGTCAATTGAAAGTTTGCAACAAAGACAAAGTGCTTCTCAAAATGTTGCAGCAGTTTCTGCTGAAGGTGCAGCTGCGCAACGTTTGACACAGATGGAAGCGCAAATGCAGCAACTGTCTTTGCAAGTAGGTGAGCTGACTTCTGCTCTCAACCAGATGGTGTCGTCTCAGGAGCCTCGGATTGTTAATAGGTCTTGTTTTCAGTGTGGTAGGGCTGGCCACTTTGCCGCACAGTGTACAGGATCTTCTGGAGGTAGCAGAGGTGTGGTTGGTTACAGAGCGCAGTCTTCTGGTAGCAATCGAGGTCGACAGAGGGGTAGAGGCTTTCGCTCTGGTAACTCTGGCTCGTTAAACTAGTTTGCCCCGGCTTAGCTCGAGAAAGTTTGGGGTCAGACACAAATTATTGTTATTTTTCTAATCGTAATAATCTTCTTCGTCCGGACAATGATTCATGTGTTTGTTCTTTTTGTTTTTGTATTTGTAGTATGATAACTGCATCAGTTACTCATTTGTCTTCTGTAGATAAACCGTTTTTCGTTAGAGGTCTACTTGATAGCGTAGCTACGGATATATTAATTGATACAGGGTCCAGTATTTCTATTGTATCTGAAAACTTTTGGAAACAGTTGCCCAGTAAACCTTCCCTGGAGTCGGCCCTTTGCTGTAAACCTGTTAGTATTACCGGTAGTCCTCTGGTTGTTCTTGGTATTATAAAATCCCGTGTGGCACTGGCGAGTAAGGACTACGAGTGCTGTTTTTATGTTGTCAGAAACTCTAATTTTAGCTGTGTGCTAGGGACTAATTTTCTATATGGGAAGCCTTTTATTTTGGATTTTGACTCCAGGCAGCTCATAGATACCACTATCAGCGATTTTGATCCTCCCTCGTCAAGCAATCTTGGTTCTTTTTGTGAAAGGCAGCAGCATCGGATTCGAAGTTTGGGAAAATCTCTTAAGCAGTTTTATCACATTCCGAACCAAAAGAAACCGATTGTGAAGGCAGAAACTGAGTTTGATGATTTAGTTTCTGTGGTTGAACTTAGTGAAGATGTAGTGGTAGATCCGTATTCCGAGAAAATTGTAGTTGGCTCTGTAGATTCTATGCTTTTGCAGGAATCTCCGTGTAGTTCTGTTCTGTTTGAGCCTACGGCATCGTTTCGCAGTCCAAGGGAAGGTCGAGTTGTTTCAGCTAGGGCTTTGGTAGCGGTTAGTCCCCTAATCCCTGTTCGTGTTGCAAATTTGTTCGATAAACCAGTTAAATTAAGAAAGGGTGTGCGTATAGGGACCATTTGTCTTTATCAGAGTGTCAGCAGCATCCCGTCTGATACTGCAAACCCTGTAGTCGCCGGAGCTGTTGGTCAGTCTGAATCTGATGATTTGTCCAAATCTCTTCCGGTAGGTGTTAAATTGGATGGGTTAGATAAACACTTGCAGCAGCCGGAAATAGATCAGCTCACAGCACTATTGCTGGAGTTTTCCGATAGGTTTGCCAAGGATGATAAGGATGTTGGTAGAACCACTGTTATTCAGCATGAAATAGATACTAATGGTGCATATCCTATTAAACAACAGCACTACCGTGAGCCGGAAGCTCGTAGGCAAGTAATCGAGGAAAACATCAAGACCATGCTAGATAGAGGTGTAATTAGTCCATCAACTAGTCCTTGGGCAGCCCCAATTGTGATTGTTAAAAAAAAGGACGGCACTGATCGCTTTTGTGTTGATTTTCGCCGCTTGAACGATGTGACCCGGAAGGATTCTCATCCAATCCCGAGGGTTGATGAGTCCCTAGACGCGTTAGGTTCCGCCAAGTATTTTACTTGTCTGGATCTTTGTTCGGGCTATTGGCAGATTCCTATGGCCGAGAAGGACAAGGACAAAACGGCGTTTGTGTGTCAGAGTGGATTGTACCACTTCAACGTAATGCCTTTTGGTTTGTGTAACGCTGCTGCTACTTTTCAGCGGATGATGCAGTTTGTTTTGAGGGGTCTTCAGTGGAAAACTTGTCTCGTGTACATAGATGACATTATCGTATTCTCGTCCACGTTTATTGAACACCTTGAGCGTTTAAGAGAAGTTTTAGAAAGGCTCCGCGATGCCAACCTTAAACTTAAAGGGAAAAAGTGTTCGTTTTGTCAGTCTCAGGTTGTGTATTTAGGTCATCTAGTATCGGACGAGGGTATAAGGCCAGATCCGTCCAAGCTGTCAGCTTTGTCCAAGTTAGAAGCGCCTCGAGACAAGAAAGGTGTCCACAGCTTTCTTGGCTTGTGCTCCTATTATCGGCATTTTATACCAAAGTTAGCAGATATAGTGGCGCCTTTGACAAAATTGTTGCATGCTGGTGTGGAATTTCGCTGGGACGAAGGATGTCAGAAGGCTTTTGAAACTACTAAGGCATACCTCCTGAACAATCCAGTTTTGAAGCGACCCGATTTCTCAAAAGACTTCGTTGTCTTCACGGATGCCAGTAACGAAGGTCTTGGCGCGGTTCTATCACAGGAGGTAGACGGTGTTGAACATGTCGTTTCCTATGCGAGCAGAGCTTTTCGTCACAGCGAGCGAAATTATTCTACCATTGAAAAAGAGGCTCTTGCTATGCATTGGGCCGTGAAGGAAAAGTTCCACCCTTACCTTTATGGTCGAAGGTTTAAGATCGTAACTGACCACTGCCCGTTGCAATGGATTCGATCTGTTAAAAATCCTAAAGGCCGTGGATTTGGGGCAGTACGATATCGACGAAATAAGCTACCGTAAGGGTTCCAATAATCAGAATGCTGATTTCTTTTCCAGGCATCCTATTGTAGCAGCCGTCACCGCCCAAGAGTTGAACGGCGTTAGTGTTGAGGAGATTAGGGAAGTACAGAAACAGGATCCATACTGTAAGCGAATATTCAACCATCTGTCTGGGTCTGTAGGTGAGCGGGGTAAGGAATTTTCGGATTTTTGCCTAGTGGAAGGTGTGGTTTACAAGTACAGTCGTAGACTTAAGAATAGGAGATTGCTGGTTCCTGACAGTTTAAGGAAGAGGGTTTTGGAAGAGTTCCATAATTCACCTTTGGCTGGTCATTTTGGTGTCAGACGAAAGTTGGGGCGACTAACGCCGCGGTTTTTCTGGCCTAGCATGGTCCGCGATGTTGAAAGCTGGTGTCGCCAATGTTCAGTTTGTCAGCAAATGAAAGTTTCTAACAATCCCAAGGCACCTTTAGTCAACATACCTGTTACGGGACCGTTTGATAGAGTTGGAGTAGACGTTATGGGTCCCTTTCCTAAGACACAGCGGAAGAATAGATTTGTCGTTTCCTTTATAGACTACTTCACTAGGTGGGCCATGTCTTTTGCTGTGCCTAAAGCAGACGCTCGAACAGTTTCCCGCCTTTTGGTGGAAGAAGTTGTTTTACGTCATTCTTGTCCCAAAATTTTGCAGTCAGATCGTGGTAGAGCGTTTATGTCAACTGTTTTGGCTCAAACCGCGCAGCGGTTAGGCATCAAGCAAATGCATTCCACGCCATATCACCCCCAGACGAATGGTTTGGTCGAGCGGTATAATAGGACAGTCTCTGAAACTATAAGTACACTTTTGGATGGCCATTCTAGAGCTTGGGATAGAATACTACCATATGCTGTCTTTGCCTACAACAGTGCCAAGCAGGAGTCAACTGGCGTAAGTCCATTTCAGCTGCTGTATGGTCGGCTTCCCAGGCTTCCCCTTGATTTAGTTGTGGAGGAACCTTTGGATAGGGTCGGTTCAACGTCCGACTACGAGCACTTGAGGCGTGCACTGCAGGTTGCTAGGAGAAAGTGTAATATTAACATTGAAGGCGCTCAGCGTCGTCAAGCCGACCAGTACAATTCAAGCAAACCCCGAGAAGTAGTCTTCGAGGTTGGTGATACTGTGCGCGTTCGCCGTTTCCATCGCCGTAAATTTCAACCTCGGTGGAGTCGAATTTTCGTTATAGGTAGGCAGACGTCTCCTGTGAATTATGAAGTGGTCGACAGTGATAGCGGTGAGAAGAGGATTGTTCATGTGAATAATCTCAGACAGGCAACCTAGCTAGACTCTGGTAGCATTTCTTCTGTCTTCTTTGGTACCAACACTTCTTTTTCGTTCTTTCCTTTTCTTCTTGCTCCAGTTCTCACACTAGGTATCTCACACTTCACACACTCACTGCTGTTTGCGCGTTTCCTCCTGTCTGGATGGTGCTTAGAGGTTGGTGGAAGTTTCCGCTGAGGCGTTCTGGCTTCACCAAAGGCGTTGAATAACTTCCACTGGTCTCTGGCACATCGGTCTTTAGCTGCATACGTTGTACAAATGAAGCTATACAGGTGTTACCCTCGATGGTGATTGCAGCCAAGGTGTTGTTTCGGGGTACCCTGGCCCCAGTGCTGTCCTTGATGTGAACACCATCCAAGTGACCTGTCGTTTTTAGCAGTAACCGTGATAAAGATTTTTCAAAATTTCAGTAGTCTTTCCCAAAAATCTGTCCTAGCGCCGCTGTTTCATTATAGCAAGTAATTACCAGCTTGCGCCGTAGCTCTAGTGCGGACCCAGTATGTGTTAACCCCGTGCCATGAATTGCTATTGCCAATTAGTCGGGCACGACCTGATTATTTTATCAAACATTATAGAGAATTAATTCCTCTACATTTTATAATTCAGGTTTGAAGGGTCTCCGATGCACCTAGAAAAAGTTAGAAGCCATCAAAGTCGAGCAAAGTTGAAGTTTCCCCCAAACTGTCACTTCTGATAATGGACAAAACTGGCTGCAGCTGTTGCGATTTCTGTAGCAGCAAAATGAGACCTAGCCCAAATAAATCTACGAGACAGCCTCTATAATTTGGATCGAGTGTCATTTCTGCAAGCAGTTTGAAGACAGCTCCAGAAAGCTCCCAATTAAATACCCAAACATAGTACAGTTTTGGTCAAACTTTCGCATCTATCTTAAGGCTGTAGAGACAAAAGGACAGAAAATAGTTTAGAGATATTCTTTCAGGATGTTGCGGACTTGCGTTGGATAAAAAGGCACCGGAGATCTGGCATTGACCGGACAAACATTTTTTGCACTGACCACAACCCGTCCATTTTTACCCTTGTTACAGATTTGTAACGTTATGCGGGAAAGGGTTAACTAAACATTTGAATTTTTGTATTCTGGGCTTAAAATTGTTCCGAATCTGTTTTTCCAGCCATTTTCAGCAAGAAAATGAGATCTGACACCAAAATACTCAAGAATTCGAAATTCCGGATTTTGCTAGTTAACCCTTTCCCGCATGAGGGTTCGCAAATTCAGCGGTGCCAAATGACCGATTTCACAATTTTGGCCGCCGTTTTTTACTGGGAGCACCTAGAGAGATGAGACTGCCACCAATCGATAGAGAATTAATTCCTCTACATTTTATAATTCAGGTTTGAAGGGTCTCCGATGCACCTAGAAAAAGTTAGAAGCCATCAAAGTCGAGCAAAGTTGAAGTTTCCCCCAAACTGTCACTTCTGATAATGGACAAAACTGGCTGCAGCTGTTGCGATTTCTGTAGCAGCAAAATGAGACCTAGCCCAAATAAATCTACGAGACAGCCTCTATACTTTGGATCGAGTGTCATTTCTGCAAGCAGTTTGAAGCCAGCTCCAGAAAGCTCCCAATTAAATACCCAAACATAGTACAGTTTTGGTCAAACTTTCGCATCTATCTTAAGGCTGTAGAGACAAAAGGACAGAAAATAGTTTAGAGATATTCTTTCAGGATGTTGCGGACTTGCGTTGGATAAAAAGGCACCGGAGATCTGGCATTGACCGGACAAACATTTTTTGCACTGACCACAACCCGTCCATTTTTACCCTTGTTACAGATTTGTAACGTTATGCGGGAAAGGGTTAACTAAACATTTGAATTTTTGTATTCTGGGCTTAAAATTGTTCCGAATCTGTTTTTCCAGCCATTTTCAGCAAGAAAATGAGATCTGACACCAAAATACTCAAGAATTCGAAATTCCGGATTTTGCTAGTTAACCCTTTCCCGCATGAGGGTTCGCAAATTCAGCGGTGCCAAATGACCGATTTCACAATTTTGGCCGCCGTTTTTTACTGGGAGCACCTAGAGAGATGAGACTGCCACCAATCGATAGAGAATTAATTCCTCTACATTTTATAATTCAGGTTTGAAGGGTCTCCGATGCACCTAGAAAAAGTTAGAAGCCATCAAAGTCGAGCAAAGTTGAAGTTTCCCCCAAACTGTCACTTCTGATAATGGACAAAACTGGCTGCAGCTGTTGCGATTTCTGTAGCAGCAAAATGAGACCTAGCCCAAATAAATCTACGAGACAGCCTCTATAATTTGGATCGAGTGTCATTTCTGCAAGCAGTTTGAAGCCAGCTCCAGAAAGCTCCCAATTAAATACCCAAACATAGTACAGTTTTGGTCAAACTTTCGCATCTATCTTAAGGCTGTAGAGACAAAAGGACAGAAAATAGTTTAGAGATATTCTTTCAGGATGTTGCGGACTTGCGTTGGATAAAAAGGCACCGGAGATCTGGCATTGACCGGACAAACATTTTTTGCACTGACCACAACCCGTCCATTTTTACCCTTGTTACAGATTTGTAACGTTATGCGGGAAAGGGTTAACTAAACATTTGAATTTTTGTATTCTGGGCTTAAAATTGTTCCGAATCTGTTTTTCCAGCCATTTTCAGCAAGAAAATGAGATCTGACACCAAAATACTCAAGAATTCGAAATTCCGGATTTTGCTAGTTAACCCTTTCCCGCATGAGGGTTCGCAAATTCAGCGGTGCCAAATGACCGATTTCACAATTTTGGCCGCCGTTTTTTACTGGGAGCACCTAGAGAGATGAGACTGCCACCAATCGATAGAGAATTAATTCCTCTACATTTTATAATTCAGGTTTGAAGGGTCTCCGATGCACCTAGAAAAAGTTAGAAGCCATCAAAGTCGAGCAAAGTTGAAGTTTCCCCCAAACTGTCACTTCTGATAATGGACAAAACTGGCTGCAGCTGTTGCGATTTCTGTAGCAGCAAAATGAGACCTAGCCCAAATAAATCTACGAGACAGCCTCTATACTTTGGATCGAGTGTCATTTCTGCAAGCAGTTTGAAGCCAGCTCCAGAAAGCTCCCAATTAAATACCCAAACATAGTACAGTTTTGGTCAAACTTTCGCATCTATCTTAAGGCTGTAGAGACAAAAGGACAGAAAATAGTTTAGAGATATTCTTTCAGGATGTTGCGGACTTGCGTTGGATAAAAAGGCACCGGAGATCTGGCATTGACCGGACAAACATTTTTTGCACTGACCACAACCCGTCCATTTTTACCCTTGTTACAGATTTGTAACGTTATGCGGGAAAGGGTTAACTAAACATTTGAATTTTTGTATTCTGGGCTTAAAATTGTTCCGAATCTGTTTTTCCAGCCATTTTCAGCAAGAAAATGAGATCTGACACCAAAATACTCAAGAATTCGAAATTCCGGATTTTGCTAGTTAACCCTTTCCCGCATGAGGGTTCGCAAATTCAGCGGTGCCAAATGACCGATTTCACAATTTTGGCCGCCGTTTTTTACTGGGAGCACCTAGAGAGATGAGACTGCCACCAATCGATAGAGAATTAATTCCTCTACATTTTATAATTCAGGTTTGAAGGGTCTCCGATGCACCTAGAAAAAGTTAGAAGCCATCAAAGTCGAGCAAAGTTGAAGTTTCCCCCAAACTGTCACTTCTGATAATGGACAAAACTGGCTGCAGCTGTTGCGATTTCTGTAGCAGCAAAATGAGACCTAGCCCAAATAAATCTACGAGACAGCCTCTATACTTTGGATCGAGTGTCATTTCTGCAAGCAGTTTGAAGCCAGCTCCAGAAAGCTCCCAATTAAATACCCAAACATAGTACAGTTTTGGTCAAACTTTCGCATCTATCTTAAGGCTGTAGAGACAAAAGGACAGAAAATAGTTTAGAGATATTCTTTCAGGATGTTGCGGACTTGCGTTGGATAAAAAGGCACCGGAGATCTGGCATTGACCGGACAAACATTTTTTGCACTGACCACAACCCGTCCATTTTTACCCTTGTTACAGATTTGTAACGTTATGCGGGAAAGGGTTAACTAAACATTTGAATTTTTGTATTCTGGGCTTAAAATTGTTCCGAATCTGTTTTTCCAGCCATTTTCAGCAAGAAAATGAGATCTGACACCAAAATACTCAAGAATTCGAAATTCCGGATTTTGCTAGTTAACCCTTTCCCGCATGAGGGTTCGCAAATTCAGCGGTGCCAAATGACCGATTTCACAATTTTGGCCGCCGTTTTTTACTGGGAGCACCTAGAGAGATGAGACTGCCACCAATCGATAGAGAATTAATTCCTCTACATTTTATAATTCAGGTTTGAAGGGTCTCCGATGCACCTAGAAAAAGTTAGAAGCCATCAAAGTCGAGCAAAGTTGAAGTTTCCCCCAAACTGTCACTTCTGATAATGGACAAAACTGGCTGCAGCTGTTGCGATTTCTGTAGCAGCAAAATGAGACCTAGCCCAAATAAATCTACGAGACAGCCTCTATACTTTGGATCGAGTGTCATTTCTGCAAGCAGTTTGAAGCCAGCTCCAGAAAGCTCCCAATTAAATACCCAAACATAGTACAGTTTTGGTCAAACTTTCGCATCTATCTTAAGGCTGTAGAGACAAAAGGACAGAAAATAGTTTAGAGATATTCTTTCAGGATGTTGCGGACTTGCGTTGGATAAAAAGGCACCGGAGATCTGGCATTGACCGGACAAACATTTTTTGCACTGACCACAACCCGTCCATTTTTACCCTTGTTACAGATTTGTAACGTTATGCGGGAAAGGGTTAACTAAACATTTGAATTTTTGTATTCTGGGCTTAAAATTGTTCCGAATCTGTTTTTCCAGCCATTTTCAGCAAGAAAATGAGATCTGACACCAAAATACTCAAGAATTCGAAATTCCGGATTTTGCTAGTTAACCCTTTCCCGCATGAGGGTTCGCAAATTCAGCGGTGCCAAATGACCGATTTCACAATTTTGGCCGCCGTTTTTTACTGGGAGCACCTAGAGAGATGAGACTGCCACCAATCGATAGAGAATTAATTCCTCTACATTTTATAATTCAGGTTTGAAGGGTCTCCGATGCACCTAGAAAAAGTTAGAAGCCATCAAAGTCGAGCAAAGTTGAAGTTTCCCCCAAACTGTCACTTCTGATAATGGACAAAACTGGCTGCAGCTGTTGCGATTTCTGTAGCAGCAAAATGAGACCTAGCCCAAATAAATCTACGAGACAGCCTCTATAATTTGGATCGAGTGTCATTTCTGCAAGCAGTTTGAAGACAGCTCCAGAAAGCTCCCAATTAAATACCCAAACATAGTACAGTTTTGGTCAAACTTTCGCATCTATCTTAAGGCTGTAGAGACAAAAGGACAGAAAATAGTTTAGAGATATTCTTTCAGGATGTTGCGGACTTGCGTTGGATAAAAAGGCACCGGAGATCTGGCATTGACCGGACAAACATTTTTTGCACTGACCACAACCCGTCCATTTTTACCCTTGTTACAGATTTGTAACGTTATGCGGGAAAGGGTTAACTAAACATTTGAATTTTTGTATTCTGGGCTTAAAATTGTTCCGAATCTGTTTTTCCAGCCATTTTCAGCAAGAAAATGAGATCTGACACCAAAATACTCAAGAATTCGAAATTCCGGATTTTGCTAGTTAACCCTTTCCCGCATGAGGGTTCGCAAATTCAGCGGTGCCAAATGACCGATTTCACAATTTTGGCCGCCGTTTTTTACTGGGAGCACCTAGAGAGATGAGACTGCCACCAATCGATAGAGAATTAATTCCTCTACATTTTATAATTCAGGTTTGAAGGGTCTCCGATGCACCTAGAAAAAGTTAGAAGCCATCAAAGTCGAGCAAAGTTGAAGTTTCCCCCAAACTGTCACTTCTGATAATGGACAAAACTGGCTGCAGCTGTTGCGATTTCTGTAGCAGCAAAATGAGACCTAGCCCAAATAAATCTACGAGACAGCCTCTATACTTTGGATCGAGTGTCATTTCTGCAAGCAGTTTGAAGCCAGCTCCAGAAAGCTCCCAATTAAATACCCAAACATAGTACAGTTTTGGTCAAACTTTCGCATCTATCTTAAGGCTGTAGAGACAAAAGGACAGAAAATAGTTTAGAGATATTCTTTCAGGATGTTGCGGACTTGCGTTGGATAAAAAGGCACCGGAGATCTGGCATTGACCGGACAAACATTTTTTGCACTGACCACAACCCGTCCATTTTTACCCTTGTTACAGATTTGTAACGTTATGCGGGAAAGGGTTAACTAAACATTTGAATTTTTGTATTCTGGGCTTAAAATTGTTCCGAATCTGTTTTTCCAGCCATTTTCAGCAAGAAAATGAGATCTGACACCAAAATACTCAAGAATTCGAAATTCCGGATTTTGCTAGTTAACCCTTTCCCGCATGAGGGTTCGCAAATTCAGCGGTGCCAAATGACCGATTTCACAATTTTGGCCGCCGTTTTTTACTGGGAGCACCTAGAGAGATGAGACTGCCACCAATCGATAGAGAATTAATTCCTCTACATTTTATAATTCAGGTTTGAAGGGTCTCCGATGCACCTAGAAAAAGTTAGAAGCCATCAAAGTCGAGCAAAGTTGAAGTTTCCCCCAAACTGTCACTTCTGATAATGGACAAAACTGGCTGCAGCTGTTGCGATTTCTGTAGCAGCAAAATGAGACCTAGCCCAAATAAATCTACGAGACAGCCTCTATAATTTGGATCGAGTGTCATTTCTGCAAGCAGTTTGAAGACAGCTCCAGAAAGCTCCCAATTAAATACCCAAACATAGTACAGTTTTGGTCAAACTTTCGCATCTATCTTAAGGCTGTAGAGACAAAAGGACAGAAAATAGTTTAGAGATATTCTTTCAGGATGTTGCGGACTTGCGTTGGATAAAAAGGCACCGGAGATCTGGCATTGACCGGACAAACATTTTTTGCACTGACCACAACCCGTCCATTTTTACCCTTGTTACAGATTTGTAACGTTATGCGGGAAAGGGTTAACTAAACATTTGAATTTTTGTATTCTGGGCTTAAAATTGTTCCGAATCTGTTTTTCCAGCCATTTTCAGCAAGAAAATGAGATCTGACACCAAAATACTCAAGAATTCGAAATTCCGGATTTTGCTAGTTAACCCTTTCCCGCATGAGGGTTCGCAAATTCAGCGGTGCCAAATGACCGATTTCACAATTTTGGCCGCCGTTTTTTACTGGGAGCACCTAGAGAGATGAGACTGCCACCAATCGATAGAGAATTAATTCCTCTACATTTTATAATTCAGGTTTGAAGGGTCTCCGATGCACCTAGAAAAAGTTAGAAGCCATCAAAGTCGAGCAAAGTTGAAGTTTCCCCCAAACTGTCACTTCTGATAATGGACAAAACTGGCTGCAGCTGTTGCGATTTCTGTAGCAGCAAAATGAGACCTAGCCCAAATAAATCTACGAGACAGCCTCTATACTTTGGATCGAGTGTCATTTCTGCAAGCAGTTTGAAGCCAGCTCCAGAAAGCTCCCAATTAAATACCCAAACATAGTACAGTTTTGGTCAAACTTTCGCATCTATCTTAAGGCTGTAGAGACAAAAGGACAGAAAATAGTTTAGAGATATTCTTTCAGGATGTTGCGGACTTGCGTTGGATAAAAAGGCACCGGAGATCTGGCATTGACCGGACAAACATTTTTTGCACTGACCACAACCCGTCCATTTTTACCCTTGTTACAGATTTGTAACGTTATGCGGGAAAGGGTTAACTAAACATTTGAATTTTTGTATTCTGGGCTTAAAATTGTTCCGAATCTGTTTTTCCAGCCATTTTCAGCAAGAAAATGAGATCTGACACCAAAATACTCAAGAATTCGAAATTCCGGATTTTGCTAGTTAACCCTTTCCCGCATGAGGGTTCGCAAATTCAGCGGTGCCAAATGACCGATTTCACAATTTTGGCCGCCGTTTTTTACTGGGAGCACCTAGAGAGATGAGACTGCCACCAATCGATAGAGAATTAATTCCTCTACATTTTATAATTCAGGTTTGAAGGGTCTCCGATGCACCTAGAAAAAGTTAGAAGCCATCAAAGTCGAGCAAAGTTGAAGTTTCCCCCAAACTGTCACTTCTGATAATGGACAAAACTGGCTGCAGCTGTTGCGATTTCTGTAGCAGCAAAATGAGACCTAGCCCAAATAAATCTACGAGACAGCCTCTATACTTTGGATCGAGTGTCATTTCTGCAAGCAGTTTGAAGCCAGCTCCAGAAAGCTCCCAATTAAATACCCAAACATAGTACAGTTTTGGTCAAACTTTCGCATCTATCTTAAGGCTGTAGAGACAAAAGGACAGAAAATAGTTTAGAGATATTCTTTCAGGATGTTGCGGACTTGCGTTGGATAAAAAGGCACCGGAGATCTGGCATTGACCGGACAAACATTTTTTGCACTGACCACAACCCGTCCATTTTTACCCTTGTTACAGATTTGTAACGTTATGCGGGAAAGGGTTAACTAAACATTTGAATTTTTGTATTCTGGGCTTAAAATTGTTCCGAATCTGTTTTTCCAGCCATTTTCAGCAAGAAAATGAGATCTGACACCAAAATACTCAAGAATTCGAAATTCCGGATTTTGCTAGTTAACCCTTTCCCGCATGAGGGTTCGCAAATTCAGCGGTGCCAAATGACCGATTTCACAATTTTGGCCGCCGTTTTTTACTGGGAGCACCTAGAGAGATGAGACTGCCACCAATCGATAGAGAATTAATTCCTCTACATTTTATAATTCAGGTTTGAAGGGTCTCCGATGCACCTAGAAAAAGTTAGAAGCCATCAAAGTCGAGCAAAGTTGAAGTTTCCCCCAAACTGTCACTTCTGATAATGGACAAAACTGGCTGCAGCTGTTGCGATTTCTGTAGCAGCAAAATGAGACCTAGCCCAAATAAATCTACGAGACAGCCTCTATAATTTGGATCGAGTGTCATTTCTGCAAGCAGTTTGAAGCCAGCTCCAGAAAGCTCCCAATTAAATACCCAAACATAGTACAGTTTTGGTCAAACTTTCGCATCTATCTTAAGGCTGTAGAGACAAAAGGACAGAAAATAGTTTAGAGATATTCTTTCAGGATGTTGCGGACTTGCGTTGGATAAAAAGGCACCGGAGATCTGGCATTGACCGGACAAACATTTTTTGCACTGACCACAACCCGTCCATTTTTACCCTTGTTACAGATTTGTAACGTTATGCGGGAAAGGGTTAACTAAACATTTGAATTTTTGTATTCTGGGCTTAAAATTGTTCCGAATCTGTTTTTCCAGCCATTTTCAGCAAGAAAATGAGATCTGACACCAAAATACTCAAGAATTCGAAATTCCGGATTTTGCTAGTTAACCCTTTCCCGCATGAGGGTTCGCAAATTCAGCGGTGCCAAATGACCGATTTCACAATTTTGGCCGCCGTTTTTTACTGGGAGCACCTAGAGAGATGAGACTGCCACCAATCGATAGAGAATTAATTCCTCTACATTTTATAATTCAGGTTTGAAGGGTCTCCGATGCACCTAGAAAAAGTTAGAAGCCATCAAAGTCGAGCAAAGTTGAAGTTTCCCCCAAACTGTCACTTCTGATAATGGACAAAACTGGCTGCAGCTGTTGCGATTTCTGTAGCAGCAAAATGAGACCTAGCCCAAATAAATCTACGAGACAGCCTCTATACTTTGGATCGAGTGTCATTTCTGCAAGCAGTTTGAAGCCAGCTCCAGAAAGCTCCCAATTAAATACCCAAACATAGTACAGTTTTGGTCAAACTTTCGCATCTATCTTAAGGCTGTAGAGACAAAAGGACAGAAAATAGTTTAGAGATATTCTTTCAGGATGTTGCGGACTTGCGTTG